>JAPMOR010020145.1:0-13986 GCA_026543865.1 Argiope aurantia
TATTGAAAACAAATGTGCTATATGCATGTAATCTTTTAGAAATACTTTTGCTGTGAAAACTTATTTCTACGCTTTTAATGAAAAACAACGGAAAACAATAAATTAGATATTTTATAACTCGCACATTCTCTCGTGGATGGCATTTAAAATATTACTTGCAGCACTTTATTAGTTTCTTTTCTTTTCCACAAATGGACATAAATATGCTTTCGATTCTAGCAATATTTTTTCTAACATAAGAGGCTAAGTATTTATTCGTTAAGAAGTATCGAGAAAGGCATAAACTAAAGCATACAGATTAAAGCAATAAAAGGAAAAGAAAAACATTTTCAATTTCCTCTGAAACGTATTGTCTTCATAAACACGAAAGAAAATACTTTTTACATTCTTTACACAGATACCTAATTGGAATGGCAGAAATATTTGTTTTTAGCAGATGATAAAATCAACTTTCATTAAATTTATTGTGAATTCTTATTCCCTAGAGTATTGTTGTTTTTGGAGAATTTTATTTCGCCACTAAAGTTTTTTTTATGCATGCAAGTTGTTTATTTTTAATTTATTATTTCCTGGAAAAAAGTTTATTTTCGGGAGTTTATGTTTTTAAAATATTTGTTTCGGTAAAAAATATAGAATGAGAAAGTTTTATATATCGAATGCAGAATTTTAATTGTCCAGTATTAACAATGTAAATATGATTTAAAGTTTCAACAAAATGTATTCACTATAAAATCTTGCATATTCGCAAGGAAATGTTAAAAGTACAAGTCAAATGAAATAGATTCTTATTATACTGATTTTAGAAATGAAGGAAAAAGAAAGCTTCATTTTTTGAGGTAATTAGATCTATGTTTACTTTGGATGACATATCAGTTAAATTATTGTCTTTAAAAATAACCGCAATGGTTAGACATGTAGTGTTACGAATAAGAAATAAAACTATCTGCATGGTTATTAGATACGAAAAAAAAATGAAATTCTGGAAATTTTGCTTTACAATTTACACTACTGGCTATATATTACTGGTTATACTGGCTACGACTAAATATTTTTGAAAATACATAAATATAAAGATGATTTCTAATGGAATATGCTATTAATGCTTTCTATTTTTGACTATATGAGAAAGTATTGTCCAGCTTTATTATTTAACTTTCATAAAGGGCCCTAAAATGTAAATAGCATATTCTTTGTAGGGACTTGTTTTATTTATACATTTAATTAAACGATGAATATACATATTCGAAAAAGATAAACAATAATATAAGTAAATATACATTTCATAAATAAATTTGTTGAAATTTCAGAACTACAATAAATTAAGTTTGTTAAATTTGTTAATTAATTCAAATTTCTGAATTATTTTCCAAAATTTCATTCAAAGCAGGCAAAATAATTTGTCATTTATTATGGAATCATCATGGCCTTTTCCAAAATATACTGTTAAAAGTGAATGAATTTCAAATAAGCCATCACGAATCTTCTGAATAAAATTTTAATTTTAATGCTTAAAATATTTACAGAATTTTTTGGTGCATTATTAATTGTTTCATGTTAATTAAATAAATTCGAACAGATTTAAAATATACAAGAAGCTCACACACTTACTTTATGTAAGAATTTTCGATCATGTAAGACTTGTACTTTATATAAGACTCATGTACTTTATGTAGCAATTTTCAATAATAAATAAAATTTTTACTGAATTTAATTATTTTTTATTTTGCATGTATGATATTTTTGATGGTTAATGCGATGGCATTTCAATACATAATTAATACCATGAGTGACAGCTGCGACTTACGCATGATGTAATCAACAATTGGGAAATAACTGATATTTTCTATACCAAATTGCAGTGATTTTAGCAATGATGACATAATGAAGAAATCCTATGGGAAATGCATTATAACAGTTTTAATTTTTTAAACTTTTTATAAACTCACATTGAATTATGATGAACTTACGTTTAAAGCCATATGGCCCATTATATTGCCTATGATAATGACATTTTTATAAAGTTTCAAGTTAAGTTAAGAACAGTTTTAATTTTTTTAACCTATTAGAAATTCATATTCAATAATAATGAACTTCAAAATCTTTAATTATAGATAAAATTTGTTTCTACTATTATTTTCGATGTTACTTTTAATGCCATATGGTGCACTATGTTGCCATAATATGTTATGTTGAATTTCCAATTAGTACCATGATTGCTTATTATGATGAAAATGCGCACATAGTTACGCTGTATTATTTTCCTTTCTAGCAGAGAGCTGCAGTGTCTTAGTTGCTTTGGAAAATAGAAACCTCAACTTTCTGTAGAATCACAGTATAAGTGACCTAGTATACGTCAAATCTGCAAAGTTCAAGTGCTGGAGTGGAAAAAGTTCCATTGCGGAGTGAAAAATAGATGCAGTTGGGGATCCCAACTCAATTGTTGCCCTCACCATCCGACAATTGAAAATCACGATGACAATGCCAAAATATACCTCCCATTTCTTGGAAACGGGAAGTAAATAATAAAAATAAGGTACATTTCCTGGATACAAAACAATCAATGATAATGCAAATCTGTAGCATATAATAGTGATAAATGATGATAATAATAAATTTAATAAGTTAAAATTAAAAAAAATATATATAAAATAGAAAAAAGTTTTTTTTCAATATTATATTAATTATTTGCTGAATACATAATTAAATGTTTATATTAAATTTCTCTTAAAATTTAATTATTTCAGAGAATCAGAAAGAAATTTCGTACAGTAGTTGATTCCTGCAAAACATTACTCATATAACATTTCAAATTTATTTTGAACCATGCTCTTAAATAAAATTATTCCTTTTAAAACAGAAGGAAATGGTAAATTGTGTATTAATTAATTTTTTTTATTTTCATCATACGAAGGCCATTTACAATTGTATAGCCCTCACAGAAAAATGGAAAGGAGTAAATTATAATACTCGCACTTAAACAAAATGTATAAAAACTTTCATGGCGATAAGTATTACCAGAATTTTATTTAGTTTATACATGTAGTATGAGGAAAATTCTAGAAATAATTTGTTTTCACAGAACCCGAATATACATTGGTGTGCAAAACTTAAGCAACAGGTATGTTTTTTGCCATAACTTCACGAGAAATCATCTGAGAGACATGAAATTCAGAAATGAGATACAGCATTTTGTTCTGAAAGAATGACGAAAGCATAGTTGCGCAGAAATGAATACAATATATACAGTATGGAATCAAACAAAAAAAGACTTTATTGAACTCATAGTATCATTACACATGATTGTATGTCCAAGAGGAAGAACTGCAAGCAGATGTTCCTTAGTATGGGACATGTCCTACCTTTACTGCAATGGTTGCTTCGCACCGTCTCCCCATACTCAGCACCAGATTGTCCAACAGTTCTTGAGGTAAGAGTGCCCATTCCTCAATCAGCATCTGTTTAGTTGTAGGGTGTTCCAAGGAGGATGTAATCGTGCCGCTAGGCGTCTCCCCAAAGCATCCCACACATGTTCTATCGGATTTAAATCAGAGGAGCATGCCAGCCAATCCATTCGAGTGATATCTTCACTTTCCAGCAGCTCATCAACAGCATGAGTCCTGTGTGGCCGTGAATTGTCATCCATAAAAAAGAAGACTCATCCAATGTCACCTCGGAACAGACGCACATGGGGAAGGATCACCTCCTGACAATAGCGATCTCCAGTTACAGAACCTCTGTCGAAAACGCGGAGCTCAGTCGGCCCGTTCATCATAATGCCTCCCCAGACGACAACTCCAGGGCCACCGAAACGGTCTCTTTCCGTGATGTTACTGGGATGAAACTGTGTCCCGACCTCTCTCCAAATCAACAGGCGTTGGGAATCGCTTGTGGCACTAAAACGACTCTCATCTGTAAAGAGGACACGCCTCCATTGATGAGATGTCCAGTTTTTGTGCTCCCTGCACCACTCTAAACGGTGCCGCCGGTGGGAAACTGTCAAAGGGATGCAGCGTTCAGGATGGCGGGCGAATAGGCCACCTTTGTGAAGGCGTCTGGACACAGTAAAATGCGACACGTGTCGCCCCGTTGCTGCGCACAGTTGCTGAGCAATGGCGCTTGCTGACTGGTTTCGGGTTCTTTTCGCCTGTAGGACGATATTTCGGTCATCCACTGCAGTTGTTTTCCTGGGGAGGCCACTACCAACCTTTCCCACAGCTGTACCTGTGGTTTGGAAGGCTTTCCAAGCGCGCGAAACGAAACTTTTGTTGATTCCGAAATCTTCAGCTACACTGGTCACACTAGGCCCCTCCTTCAGCTTTCCGATCATTCTTCCACGTGTGAAATCGTCCAGGGGATTTCTGCTAGCCATATTTCTTAAATTAACTCCCGTGCACTTGCAGAGAATGTCTTTTATTGCGTCTCCGTCCTTCCTTTTATTGTAGTGTTGAGCTGCGCGCGCCTTCCGCGCGTGTTTTGCGTACGCTCACGTCGCCTGTGACGTTTTGTTTCTGATATTTGCATACGCATGACCTTTCTCTTGAATTACGTGCTCATTGTACTGATCGCAAGAACTCCTTTTTTGCAATTTCATGGCTATCTGCTTAAAATTTGCATTGTTCTTAAGTTTTGCACACCAGTGTAGAAAAGTATTGTACATTCAAAGCATAAAGAAATTATTAAATTTTTGTATGTTTAATTCATTAATGTAAAACAAAAAGAATATTTTACAATATTTAGCACCCTCAATTAAAAAAATAAATATGCCCCACTTTTTCTTTTTCTATTAATCAAACATGTTTTATACATAACTAGAAATTTTAAACACTAAGGTATCAAAAATTATTAAATGTTGCCTCTTTTTACTATCCTCTTAGCATAATAATATTTAAAGATTCAACGGCAAGTGTCCTTTTTTAAATAACATTGAAAAAGATTGCGTTCTAAAATTAAAATCAAACAAGACGATAATATAACTGCACCTCTAGATAACTTTAGTCGAAATATTATTGGAAAATTACGTGGAAGATTTAATATAATTTTCATCACAAAAATGGGAATTACCAACAATAAATTGAGCCAGTTAATGAAAAAGACTTTCCATTATAGCAATCTCCATTCAAAAAAAGTTATAGCTTGCATTATTTTATAACTTCTACATATTTAAAAATTAAACTGAATGTTTAGCCCTAATTTGTTAATGATGAATTTCGAAACATCTCCAATTTTGTAAGAAAATGTATTTGAAATTTAGAATGAGCTTTAACTTCTTAGTTACTTATTCTTCAAAATATGCTTAAAAATTATATTCCTGAAATTGACCGAATGCATAGTTAAAGAAATATAAAGGACTTAAAATAAATTAGAAATTTAAGTAGTTTGAGAATAAACAAATAACATTTCAAATTTTAGGCAATAATATTTAAGATAAATTCAATGTAAGGTTTCTTAATATTAACTTTGTAGATTTACTCAACTATGGTATAACATTTTGAATAGATATGTCACGCATATTGTCTATACCAAATATTCCAACGCTTTAATAAATTCCTAACATGAGTCATTTCCCCCCTAAAGCAATATTACAGCACATCATTGAAGTTTCAGAAACATAAAAACAAATTCTGGAGTCGAGAACCTACGTTTCTTGCTCTCTGATATCAGATTGCAAGTTAATTTTCCAGCTAATATATTTCGCAGGTTAATTAGTTGGAACTTGAAGCGGAACAAACAGAGGATATTTTTTTTTTACTGTTCTCCGCTGCTAATGAAGTGCAAATACGAATGCTCGCTTCTTTAATGGGTTGAAATATTCCCGTTTCCAGAAATAAAATATGGTCGCAATGTGCCTGCGGCTATTATCGTATATTTTACGACGGACCCACCAACACTTGCGCTTCAAACTAAATGATCACATTCCTCAAAAATTCATCCAAAAGGTATTGAAAAAACAGCAAGCCCGAACCACCATTTAAGTCTCTGAGGAACTATTATCCGTATTTATGAATCTCAGGAAATGAGCATCTGTTTTGATTTTTGAAAATATTTCTTTTTCAAAAGATATAAAATGATGCTAATGACATGCATTCGTATATTATGTCTGCCTGCAGTTTGGGTTTATGTTATTTTTTTAATCCTGAAATAAAGTTTTAATAGATATCAGCTGAGAAGTGAGTACTTGGAGTGTAAAAGTTTAATTTGTAACTCGAAGATAAATATTTATTAAATGTATAGTTGTTGCAATGTGACTGTTTTCAATTAAAATGATTTCTTGAATCGAGAAATCTTGAAATTTAACTATTTTAGTTAATGAGAACTCAAATGAATAAAAACATAAATTTCTGGAGAATTTGAAAACACATTTTTTTTTTCTTCTTCATTTATTTTTCAACTAACCAAGTCTGTGAATAAACATCTGATTCCAGCATTAATTCTTATAGTTTGGAGATTTCCTCAAGAAATATCGAGAACAATTTATATATTTATTCTTGAAATTTTTTATTCAAATAACTGTATATCATTCATTAGAAGGCAGTATATTTCTTCAGAAATTAAATGCATGTTTTGGGATCTTCAATTTGCAAAAGTGTATTTGAAAGCATTTATAACATGATATGCTGCTAGGAAACACTTAATGCATTACACTAAAAATAGAGAATTAAATTGATTCTATTTTTTAATACAAAATTATTTTAACTCCAAAGCGTTATCGAGTAAAAATAATTAACAAATTATTGTTATTTTTTTAATTGTAGTTTCCTGAAATGCAATATAATCTAGTATTAGTAATATAATATATGATGTTTTATACAGTAGTATAAAACAAAAATATAATTTTTCTCAGGCCTATTTTCCCAAAACCGTTGAATCTCAAAATGAACTTTCATCAACGAGCATTTCTTTCAAATGCATTTTTGTTTCCAATTTATGAATATCTAGATCAAAACTCCACTATTTGTTTTTGCCATGAAATTTATAAATAAATTGTATGATATATCCTCTAGGTGGCTCTAGGCAAAAAAATAATTATAAATAAATATATATAGCAGCAATTGTTACATAATTGGATATAGGAAAATACAAATGTCCAAAATACGGAATTTCTTTTGTCTTCTTCTCTGCTTTATATTGCATACCATGAAACTACTATTTAAATAACAATATTTCGTTAACTATTTCTAACTAAATATTTTTTTTACATTTTTCTTTTCATGCAGATATATATACTGTATGCTTCTTCATTACCAATGAACTTACAAAAAACACCAGAAATATTCTCCCATTAAAACAATTTTTTATGAAAAATTAGTGCGGTTTCTTGAATATGTTTTACATTTATATAACAGATTCATTAATGAATCAATATTAATTCTCTATCTCTCACTTTCCGGTCATTATAACGCTATGACAAATTATAACCTCATCGTAACTCTAATGCCCACCATCAACATAATTATTGAATAACCGAACGTATATGCGAAGCTACCATGAGGCAAAAAATTTACCTTAGGATCGAATAATAAAGAGATTCAGACAGAATTTCAATAATATCATTCATGAATAAACTGACGCATTCATTAAAAAATCAAAATATTAAAATCATTTTTCTTTGAAACCCTGAGTAATCTATGAATTGTATGAGGTGACTTAATTGGTATTTACTAGAAACAACAACCAGCGGTACAATACAGCATTTTTTGAGGAAAGCAATTGTCTTTAGACTATACAAGCATCATAGATGATAATAATTTAGATTTGATCGATTTTTATTTTTCAAATTAATTCTCAATTATATACATTTTCTGTAAGCTTATTAATTAAAATACTTACAGGAAATGTATATACTACCGGTGTAACGCTTTGAGTATAAAGTTGGAAACTAAAATGATAATAAGTAAAATTCTAAATATGCTTTAGAATATATTTCAAAATATCTAGAAATTAGAGAAAATAATTGTACGAAGATATTATTGTCATCACTTAAATTCTACTTTCCTTAGTTTGAAATAATGTAAAAATTGTTTTTAAACAATAACATGCTACGACGTTATTGAGGAAGGACATTTAAATGTCTTTTGGTTATTAACAATCTAATTAAAATTTCAAAATTAGGGCGTTGGTAGTAGTGATAAATATAATATTAATAAAAAAAATTAATTATGTTCTATTGATTGCTACAGAATTCAGACTACAACTTGTTGCTCTACAGCACTGTTTTGATAATATTTATTACATTTTTGAGCCTTATATTTATGTCATTATTAAATTGTGATATGTGTTATTCAAGTCCATTAAGTAGCATTTCTTTTTTTTCATAATCTCTGCAATTAACAGTAATATAAAACAACGTAAAATAAGTTATAATCGATTAAAGCACAAAACAGTGAGGATAAAACTAACAAAGATAACAACGTTTACGATCGCAATGATCTTTTCAGCCTAACACCTGCAGTGATGTGGCTTACATTAATCTATCATTCTTTTGCTCCTGATACACAGTGAAAAGCGAGCCAATCAGAACACTTGATGAAAAGAAGTAATAGGCAATTAATTGATAATTCTATGCCTAATACAAAGAATGTATTCTTCTAAAAATATTAAAAAATGAAATGTTGAATTGAAAATTAAAGATATATTAATATAACACTGAAAACTAAATTTAAGATTTAGGTCTGTTTTAGAAGATGCTGAATTGGATAGAAATGCAGTTTTAATGAAGCAAGTTGCGTATGATTATTTCAATTAATTTCGTAATTATTCAATTGATTTGCCATTTACAATTAATTTCAGAAAATTTTCAAACTTCAAAATAAATTATAAATATTATGATAAATAAAATTAAAATATTTTCAAAAATATCATTTTTGTTACTGCACTCAAAACAAGATTTAAAAAAAATTAGCATATTCCTAATTATTTTTAATTCTTAATTAATATTTAATTAATAAATATATTAATGAATCTGAATGTCGCTTTTTTCTCAAACTGAGTACCTAATGACAATACATTTTCAAATTAAAAATTTAATTTCATTCATTTTAATTGATTATTATATACAATATTATATACAATTATTATATGAAATAATTATATTATGAATAGGAATCAAAGATAAAAAAAAGAGCATAAAATATGAGACTTTAGCAAATAAATACGACATTGGAATTAAAAAAAAGAAAGTCAAACATTTATATTTTTATACATAAATATATTCAAACTTAGTAAAACGTATGATAATATAAACATTGCCTTTTAAATTCAATTTAAAGCAAATTCACACAATAAATTTTATTATTACAATAAATTGTAAACAAATATTATTTCAACATCTGGAAAAAGGGGGTAAATTCATTTAAATTCGAGAATCTTTTATAAAAGGAAAGACGACATATGAGGAAAACAGCTCAACAAATAATTTATTTTCTTCAAATTAAAGCAGTTTTGGTACCTTAATATGTTTGCCATAATATTTGTTGAATCAAATATTTAGATTTAAGTCTAAGCTATTGAAAAATTTGATACCTCGCTAAGCGAAAAAAAAATATTTTTTTTAATTTTATGGAGAAAAATTTAAAGATAGAGGATGTTATAGCTTTTTATATCATCGTTTAAAATTCTAATGAAGAAGAACGAATCACCGAAGTTAACACCACGCGATGAAAGAAAACTTGCTCGTGTGCTGAAGAAGAAAAAAGGAAGTGTTTCATAGGCAAGAAATCTAGCAGGACTTAATCATGTGACGAAACAAACAGTTTACAACTATATTAAAAGATCTAAAAAATTCATTTAAAAAAAAACCGAAACATCATCCTAAGTGGAAACAAGCTCACATTGATAACCGTTTAGCGTGGGCTAAGGAGAACATGTCCTGGAATACAGAATGGACTTCTGTGATATTTTCCGATGAAAAGAAATTTAACTTAGACAGTCCAGACGGTTATCAGCACTACTGGCATTGTCTGGGAACTGAAGGCAAATACTATTCAGCAAGACAAATGGGAGGAGGGAGTTTAATGGTTTGGTTGGCTGTTGGATACGGAGGAAGGACAAGCCTGGTTTTCTAAAATGGTAGGCAAAAACATACAGACTACATTCAAGTGCTGAATTCCGAGCTTCTTCCTTATGCCTCTGACATGGGGGGTGAAGAGTGGAAGTTTCAGCAAGACGGAGCTTCCATTCCCACCGCGACAGGAGTAAAAAAATGGTTCCTAACAAATAATGTGGATGTTTTACCATGGCCAGTCAAAAGTCCTGACCTTAATATAGTGGAAAACATCTGGGCAATGCTAGTTCGTAGACTTTATGCTGATGGAAGGCAATTTGATTCGCAAACTCAGCTTCGAAAAGCATCGAATGACTCGTGGGACAATTTTTGTCAAATTGAAATTCAAACTCTATACAATTCAAACAGAATATTTGAAGTTATAAAGGCCAATGGGAAGACCATTTCTTATTAAAGTCACTATTTTTTCATTCATTATAATGAGAGAAACTATTTTTGTTGTCATTAATATTTTATGTTTGAACATCATAATTCTGATGTTAAAATTGTATTTTTGAAATATTTGTTAAATGTTTCTAATAAAAAATTTTAGTAAAAATAAAATATTTTTCGGTTATTGTTACAAAATCAAGTGTCCTTCTACTTTTTTTACGCAGTGTATAAGCTTCGTGTTAATTATAAGCTGAATTAATTTTCAATATTTGAGATATCATAAAGTAAGGAATAATGAAATTTACGAAATTTTAAAAAAGTAAACAGATTTTGACTAGCAATGTACCAATGACAAATTCATCTTGAATTTTTAAAAGTGCAAAAGAAAAAAACCCAAGTAATATGCACTTAATTCTTCTATAATAAATACAAATTTGTCTATTACATCAAAGAGGATCTAAAAATGGGCATAAATATTAAGATTTTTCATTAATAGTTAATTGAAATATATTGCCATGCTTTCATTCAGGTCCTCAAATTTCACCGATGTTGGCGCCAAAAATTAATTATTTGGATTGTGCAAACAAAATATCTCGATTTATGAATATTCTCTTACGAAAGTTACTCGATACTCATCTAACGAAGATTCTGAAAATTCCACGATAATAATTCTGACAAGTCTTTTAGAAAAGGAATGTTTGAAACATTTCTGATATGAAATTAGAAATTCTTAGATCAACTCACTCAAGTCCCATGGTCTGTGGTTGGGCACTAATTCTATAATTATTATTTATTGAGATATGTTTTATTCCGGAATGTAAGCATATTTTTAATAAATTTTATGTAACTTTATGCTTATTTCACAAAAATATATAAAGTGGCATTCTTCCAGCTAAATAAAGATAAACTTACAAATTTGAAAAAATAAATTTTCTTATTTATAAAATAGTTTCCTTCTTCATTTCTACATTCTTGGTTTTATCACATAATAATTTCTGTTCTCGCAGCTTCTCCTATGTTTAATTGTTCTTTATGCATTTAGGAAAAGCGAAATTTTAGTATTTCTAGTCTGTGAAATTTTTATATCCAGCCCATAAGAGATTTTAATCTTATCGATTACTTCTCGAAAAATTCGAATAAAAATATTTTTAGTGACACTATTTGGCGTATGTATGTAAAAATATCCTTGAATCTCTCCCCTGTTTTGAATTCAGCTGAGTAATAATTGGAAATGGAAGAAACATGGAATTTTTAGGTACATAGTAGTGTTTTTAAGAGATTAAATTTTAACTTCAAAGATTAAAAAAATCAGGCGAAGCCAAATTAAAGATTCTTTGACTCAGATATTTGATAGTTTCGTTTTTAAAAAAAGACTTGATTAGGACTTTTAATAAAAAGAAGGATATCTTCTAATGTCAAGAAATCAAAATTAATGTAATACGAGTAACACTTTCGATGATAGAAGAAGAATTTCAAATGTAGCTTAATAAAAAATTATTATTTTGCGATACACTTTACTGATGAAATTAATCTGTGATTTACAAGATTTAGTACCATAGATTGGCTTCATGAGTTAAATATTTCAAACAATTAGAAAAGAAAATTTTCAATGTCCTTTTCTTGGTTACAGATTGTCGATAAAGGTTACCGTGCAGTAAACATTTATTTAGTAGTTTATTTATTCTAGTCAGAATAATATCCACTTTTTGCTATTGAATATAATAATTCTTATGTTGACTTCATCATCCACATCCTATAGTTCTTAACTCTCATTTTGCAAGATTCTCAAACATGCTCTAAAATCTCATAGCACGGCACATCGAAAAATTATGGTATTTTGCACGACAAACTGAAAAGTGTAATATTTCCTTCCTATTGTTCTTTCAATTTCTTCATTTTTCGTATACTTGGATATTCAATTCACTATGACTTGTGATGCACTTTCCTTTCAAATTATTTATACTGTGTATCAGTTTTACTTTGTCTCATTCACAATCGTATATAATTTCAAGTGATTTTTCCTATTAATTATTCGATAGTGTTTGGAGAAAATGTTATAATTATTTTATGAACCACTTGAAGTTTATTCTTTGATGAGCAATTAATACATCAATTACTTTCTTTCACATTGTCTTTTACGTTTTATTTTCAGTTTTATTATTGATTGATGTTAGATTTCTACAATACCCCTTGAATTGCGGTTTTTTGCACATTTATACTGCGGGTGTTTTATTTACTTCTTTTTTTGCCACATATTTTAGGTATTTTTCTTTTCTCCAGTTTGCTTTCAAGCTACTTCCTTTGAGGAAGACCAATTATTGCAATGGTTCTCATGACACGAATTTGGAAACATTTCTGTAGGTATTACCCATTAATGTTCCCTAGAACCCAAAACGATTTTTCTACCAAAAATTTGTATATATATGATCTAGCTCAAAGGAGGTGGAACTAGTGGAGTTGGGATTTTTATTTCCTTACAGCATGCGTAATATTGAAGATGAAAAAATAAACCAAAATAGTGGTACTAGCACCTCATTTAAAAAGAATAAACTTTGTATTAAAAATTTTTCGATAGCTGCAATTACTTTGAAGATAGATGTTCAAAATTAATTTTCCATTTTTAATTTTGACTTTTTCTAGCATCAAAAATTTATACCGTCAATTTTGAAAAAAAAAATGGAATAAACCTGGAATAAAACGTCTTTTATTTTGGTTATGTAAAGTTTTTTAAATTCAACTAGACTAAAAGTTGAAGAACATTACTTAAATAAAAATAAAGCACATTAGGATTTAATAGCAACATTATGCATAATTGATCAGCTTAAATATTTCCAGAATTTGCGTGATTTTTTAACTGTGTTTCCTTTATTATCCTAATATACTGTATAATGCAGTGCAGGAATTATTATGTATATTGCGCATTGTTCAATTATTTTAGTAATATATATTATTTATGACAAATATATGAGATTATTTGCATTTGAATATTTAGTAATTAAATTTTATATCCTGAAGTGTACTTTGATAGTCTATTTTAAAGAAGATTACTGTATTTTTTTAGAAAAGCCGTTATCACACTTTACTTAATCATAAAACGATGAAAACATCTTATCTCATACAATAACTGATATGAAGTAATTAACGTGTAATTGTAGTAGGTGGAATATATATGAAAGGGCATTTTTATGGATGCAGACAACAAAGTTTATTGTGTTTTAATTCATTCTACATAAAATTCCTTTTAGTTTAATTCGCTTATACTGAGCCTATTTATTTATGAAAGCTCTTCCCTTTCGTAATTTATCCGAAAGCGCGCCATTGTTGTTCTTTTTTGCTGCTGCTGTTGTGTTGTATAAGAAGCCAACATTTATTTGAAACATCCGAAAGAATTTTTATATACCATCAACTAACCAGAATTTGAAGTCAATGTTTCACCATTTTGAATTGTTTTATTTTTTTCTTCATGTTTTCAATATAACGAAGGAGATTTCAAAAATCATTAAAATCATCGTTTATTAATATTTTACTAAATTGGAGTTTTTTTATTACTATAT
>JAPMOR010020145.1:14086-101610 GCA_026543865.1 Argiope aurantia
CTTTTTTTATATTTTTTATTTGGTTTATTTGTTTTTCCTTGTAACTTTACTTTTATACTTTACTTTTGTGTGTATATATATATATGTATGTATGTATATATATATATGTATTGAAAAAGTCTTCAGGCCGGATTCTTTTTTTATATTTTTTATTTGGTTTATTTGTTTTTCCTTGTAACTTGATTTTTATACTTTACTTTTGTATATATATGTATATATATATATATATGCAGAGTTGCTTCTCCAAAAATTTCATAAAAAATTAAAGTCCCAAGTTTTTTTAAGAAATTTAATTTTATTCCACGGACTTCTAAACTCTAAAATTATCTACTTAAGAAAAAAACTGAAATCTGTGCTTTAAAATAAATTTGTAATTAACGAGTCAGCTACTAGAAATATTCTTAGTTTTAAGTTTCAGTGCCAATTCGAAAAATTCTGAGATGTTAGTTGTTATTTTCTTGGCGAATCCTCAATTAACATTTTTTTTAAACATTTAATCGAAAATATTTACCATTTAGTAAGTGACATAGGTAGTGAGAATGAAAATGCACCCTAAGAAATTTTCTTTCAGATTGTGTCAAATCTAATTATAGAAAGATCAAAATAATTTTTTTTCGAAACGCATTGAAGGTAAAAGTCTAAATTTTGCAAAAAAAATGTTTTATAAAATATCCAAAACAGAATTAAAGTAACTTAGACTGAGTAAATTGAGAGTAGTACTGATACCAATTATTGAATTAGTTGCATCAATCGATTTTTTTCGTCTATATTTGGTAAAATTATGTTATTAATGAATCAACTCGATTCTGATTTTCAAAACTAATATGTCTATGCTCTAATGATTCGACAAATAAAATACTTTCTACTGCTTTTTCCTTACTTCAGCTCCATTTTTTGCAACTTCATTAATTTCTATCAACTGGCAAATAAAATTTAGTAAGCTCATGATTTGCGGAAAGAGAATATAAATTCTTGTAAGGTTACTAAATAGAGAAAGACTTTTTTTTTCTTCACCAAAATCTTCATTTTAGTGTGAATAACAAGTGAAAATATATTACAATTATCTGATAATTGACTCACGCATACACATTTATTGTAGTCAAAACGCTTTTAAGTCGAAACAAGTGTAAAATATTTGAATTAGAGAATTCCTGGTTAATTTATTCGTGAATTTCAATTTAAATTCATAAGAGAAGTTCCAAAGCAACCAATAATCCATATTAATTTTAGAAATGAACTATCTTGAAAAAAAAATATTATTTGAGATTAAATTATATTTTTCTGAGAGAACTGATAAAAAAATACATCTGATAACAATTCTTCGTAAAATGTTTGGAGTATTTGTGGAGTATTATGTGTATGAAATGTATTGACAGGAAACTTTCTTCGAATGCTAAGAAAGTTTTGTTCAAAAACCACAGAAAGTTCAAATAGCATTTTTGTGCCGAACACATAACATGTATCATGCAATTTATCAGTCTAAGAAGGATAAATCATGTTCAATATCATGTCATAATTGTCTGATGGCTTGAAAGAGTTATTTTCTTAGCTAACAAAATTGAAATGATATTTAATGTTCACATTCAAAATCTATTTTATTTTTATTTGAATGAAAAATCGTGTTGTTCGTGCTATAATGGTTTAATAAATTTAGTCATGTAATGCAGAATATTACTTATGTTGTGTTACAATATCTTTCGGTATTACTTAAATTTTATCCTTTCTTATTAATTTCTAATAATGTAATTAATAATAAATAAAGAATATCATTCGATTCTTTATATAAAAACTTAAACTTACCATACGATTTAATTATTTTTTATTAATAATAATTGTTTTTCATTTAAATTATATTATTTTTAGAAACTATTAATGATTATATTTCTTAGAGGAAAATTCTAGTTAGTGGAAACATTTTCTCTACACAGAAGATATTTAAAATCCTGATTTCAATATTTATGGAAGGAATGAGAGTTATGTATATGAGTGGTGCCTTTTGACTCATAATCTATAAAACGGAAAAATGTTGCTTTGCCGCTAATCGGCAGAATTAGAAACTGGTAAAACTCTTTTAACGTTACCTTTCATGCAGAAATTATGTAAAAGAATAGTTAAAGCGTACGCAGTGTTAGAAATCAGTAGTTTTGAATGGTATTTCTTTTTTTTTTAATCTACAAAGGAAGATATATCATTTTTGTTGAACTTTTTTGTATTTATTAAAAGATTTAAAAAAAAATGTTATTAGATTATTGACAGATTTATAACAATTGGACGAAACTAAAATGTGGGTAAAACTAAACTTAATGACTATATCTATTACATTGCAAAACTTTCAAAACACCAAAATTCCTCGATGCTTATGAAAGGGCCATATCTAACTTATGTAAGATAAGTGCTAAAATAAAAGAGTAAAGTATACTTTTTACCTTTAAATCTTGTTGAATGTTTAATAAAAAAGTAATTTTAATAAAGAAAAGTATTATATTTTCTGTTTGATTTTACTTATATTCCGATTAGAGTAATTAATGTTTAAGAATTGCACTGGAAGTCATAAACTAATCAGACAGTAAAATTTTCGTCTGCCGTCCGATTAAAGAAGCCGATTTTCCAAAAATAACTAACAAGTTCTTGAAACAGAATTAAATCAAATGAATTTTTTTAATTAACACTGTTTGAAAACATTAACACTGGATGATTTCGTTTTCTATTATTGCTTCACATAAATTACAAAAACTAAGTAATCTTAGATTTTACTTTTTGATCAATATTTGATGCTTATAATGTGGATTTATTATATTTCTTTATTCAGCCCAATTTTTAGTATATTAATTAATAAATAAAATTAAATTCTTTATAAGATTTTATCGCAGTTTAGGCAGCAGTCTATAATTTTAATCAGAAAAGATTTTATATCTATACAAAATTATTTTAATTTTAATAAAATGTTTTTTTTAATTATATGGAAAAAAATTTCTTAAGATGGAGCAATATATATTTACCCTTAATTTACAGCCTCTTAAAGACATTAATCTTTTCTTAAAGTATTTAATTATTGATATATATATATGAAAGCGTCTCTTCACTAAATGCGGCCACCTGTTCTCATAAAAATGATTCCTCATTTTGCATTGCTTACACATCACATTTGCATTGCTTACTTTATGGCATAAATATTGAATAAGGGGCAACAAAATATTAATATAGAATAATTTCTAGAAGAGGAATGCTGCCAAACCTAACAATCCCCTTTTTATATAATATATAATGATATTATTTGATCTTCTCAATCTTCCAAATCTTCTTAAGAAAAATAATGATCTTCTTAAGAAGATTTGGAAATTTCTTATCTTTCTGAAAACACTTCGACAAATGTCATTTTTATTTCTGATATCTTTTATTAACTAATTATAGGGTATCAAATTATAAAAATTATTTATTTATTTATTCAATATTTTAATTTATCTATATTGGAAAAAAACTATAAATAAATTTACTATACCATGAATACTAATTTTGTGACTTGAAAATTACTAATTACGAATAACTCTATATAAATTTTCAGGTACAAAAAGAAATATTATATTTTTATACCCATTTTATTATTCCAAACAGGTAAAACTATCAGTGAATGTTTTTGTGTTCGAAATGAAACATCTAATACCAAAGGTCATTTGCACACTTTTATTTGCAGAAGTAAAGACATATTGACAAAAGATTATAATAGCAAATTTATAATTTTGTTTCATATTTAACCAGTTAATAACTACTTTTATCTGATTTCTTCTATAATTTAGTCATTTTTTTCAAAATGAAGCAAATAACGTAAATAAATAGATCTTATTAAATTACATTTTTAGATAGATCTTATTAAATTACATTTTTAGATAGATCTTATTAATTTACATTAATTCACATTTTTACTTGTATTCCTTCTTTATAGATTAATCAATTGTATTGCAATATTCTAATCACTGAATTAACAATTTTCTTTCTATAAATAAACCTTAACTAATCATTTAACTCGTTGATAAATTGATTTAATCATCAAAATTTTTATATTTGCTTATGTACTTATTTCTACTTTGTTTGAATTATTCTTTTAGTATTATTATCTGATCAGAGCCGTTCAAAATATGTTTTCACCAGTTATTAAATAAGAAAAAATTATTTTTCCAACCTGCTATGCTAAAATATATTAAAATGCATAAAAACCCAATATTTATAAACATTTATTTTTAATGTCACATAAGAGTACTATTCTAGAGTAATTTGCTTTTACTTTACTTTTTATAAATAAAAGTAATAGCTTTGTAAATTTATTTTTTTATTATAGCAATGAGATAAACGAGTAAAAAGAATAGCTATCGGAATACTCAAAAATAATTGCTGATAATTGATTCTGAGGGCATAAAACGATCTTAAATCAATCGCTTCAATTATGAAAAGGACAATAATGAACTAGAAATATATTTTATGACAAATAATTTATTACTGATTCATGCGATTTCACGATTTTGCTTAATATGACTAGAAATTATTTATTTCAAGTTTTACTGTTTTTTTATTGGTCAAACAGAAAGAAACAAGAAAACGAGTCAAACATCTGCATGTCTCTTTTAAGTCTTTCAACTAAAATCTAAATCATGTCATGTAGAATTTTTAAACTGCAAAATACTTTTTTCAAAATTAAGACATGTTTTCAATCAATTAAAAATGATATTCTTTCTCTCTGGACATCACTGTCTTATAATGCCAACCTTGTTATTTATTTTTAAAAAAATCAGAAATTTTAAAGATGAGAATTGAATTTCTATCGAAAATTGCTCCTATGTTTTTTTTCTCATTACCAGTAATTATTTTTAGTCTCTATTATTTCCGAACTTATTTTCTAATTTTTTAATTAAATAAAAAGGGAATGAAAGTGACTTTCACAATTTTGGGGTTCAATTTTTTTATATAAAAAATTCAAACTGCACATTACATTAAATACACTTTTCAATCTTTGAATGAGAAATAAAAAAATAACAATAACATTTATTATAATGTGAAAGTTTCCGCATTTTCGATTTCACTTTAGTGAAAACACGGAATTTTTCCAAGTTCCGTAGATTTGTTTTTATTCGAAATCTTTTTGCATTTGTTTTTTTTTTTCCTTTTTTAAATGTATATCATGATATGAATTTGCATTTTTATTATTTTTTTTACATTATTCAAGGTAGAATCATAAAATTTCATACATGACCAAAAGAACATAGAATTTTTCATAGAAAATTATGCTAAACTTAATATAATTTTTTTCAACCACAATTTTTTAAAATTACTCTAAATTAATTAAGGATGTTGCAAAAAATTATTTGAAATTTAATTTTATCATTATAATTGAAATAAACCTATTCAGAAATGTGTCATTAGTAAATTAAACTTCTTTATTATACTTTTTTTACTTCAAAGTAGCAAATATAAGAAATAAAATCCTACCTATTATTGAATTTATCAAAATTAAATTGAAGATGATAAAGTAAATAGTAAAATTATTCTTTAAATCACATAATGCGATTAAATTGATTTTTTTTAAATTGAATATTAACTTCATTTTACATAAGACAATTAAAGACTAGTTATATTTAATATGATTCTTGATATGAATGATTTGATATGATTCTTTCCTCCCACGCATTTTCACATATTATATATATCATTTATAAAACTATGCCAATTTTATTAGTGTTTTACAAAATAAAATGTTAATTCAATTGAAATTCCGCACAATTTATTTTATATTTAAAAAAAATTATTAAGGAAAGGTTAAAAAGGAGAAAGTTTATTTGATATTTCGTGAACTAAGTATGAAGAAGATAAACTAATCCTATCTGCAACTGATAAAATAGTAATATTTGTAATGATGACACATCTCGTAGAAACTCAGTGTTAAATATATTACCAGATCTTATTAGTAAAAAATTGAACAAAGAGTTCCTAATAAGACAGGACGGTGAGAAAGAAATTTAAAATCAATATAGTAAGAAAATGATTTAGATTTGCACTATATCTGCATTAAGCGTGCGAAAATAAATAATCATATTTATTTTAAAATTATTTTGGCTAAAAAAATTTAAATTAATTATTTGGGAAACAAGAAAAAAAGCCGAAGTTTTGTTATTTTAATAAAATTCTCGATTTAAAAACACTAAACTTAACAAGAAATGGCTAATTTTTGAACATATATTTTTCGCAAACTAAATTATTTTTGTCGGGAATTCAAAATTTCATATTATAAATTCTAAACTCTTTAATATTATTTTAAAAATAGCAAAAACCTGGTGAATTAATTAAATTTTAAAATACATTTCGTAATTATCTTCTAAACTCAGTATGATCTTACATGATGTGGGATCTGAAGATCTTCAGAAAATATGAGTTTAAGATTTTCAAGAAAATATGAACGTTCTCGCCATCATTTTATAGATGAAATAATTACTGGTTTTCTCAGGATCTTCATAATTTAATCACTGGAGTGAAACTTTCTTTAAATATAAGGAATCAAGTTCTCAGTGTCAGGGATTTCTTTTTCCGGCCACCCGTTAGGGATTTCAGTAAACAAAGCAAAGCTTTATATTTCTTAGTTCTGGAAGTTCTATATTCCTTTAAATTATTTTTGATACCTTATAAAAACATTTAATTACATCATAAAATTTTAATTTGAAGCTTAATCTTAAAATGAAACAAATGCACACTTACATGAAGTGGAAAAACATAATTTAGTCAGTTTTCAAAAATTTAGATACTTTATTATCTATGTAGTTCAGTTTTCTTTTGAAATTCACAAAATATAAAACAAACAAAGTGGTAACTATCTATCTCTTATAGCTGAAATATCTACACTTTCCTTAGTTCTACGGTGTTATTTAATACATTCATTAAACTACAGCTAAGATCATCTATCTAGTAATTCGTTTATTTATTTTGGTAGTTTCAATGGATACATAGCGTTTTCAGCGATTTCAATGACTACAATTCAATTTGCCGCACACTCTCACAGAGGGAGTCGCTATTTCATGTGCAGTCTTAACAAAGCCAATAAAATGTACCATTTCATCAAAGTAAGATGCTTCAACACCTCTGTTAGTTCTTTATAGTAAAATTAAAGGCTAACTATGCTATCTTTCGAAAACTTTCTGATATAGTGCATACATAAGTGAATCACCAGCTTAAATAAATGTAACAAAATACATTTTTAATAAGCTTAATTAAAACAATAATGTACTAAAATGTTTTCTTATTTATTATATTTTATGTTAATTTTTTCATTCCTATGTGACTGGAAGCATACAGGATAAAAATTTGTTTAAATATCGAATAACTAATAATAAAACTGAGGCTCTACCGAAATGTAAAATTATCGAGAAAAAAGTCTTAAAAATTGAAGCAAAATGAATTGATCATGAATGTCTACACTAAAGTCAATGTTTCTACACTGTCCAAGAAACTGGTAATGAAACTAACTGAAATACACTAAAACTTTGTGTATACTTGATAAACTTCTATGTACAAAACTTTGTGTACAAGATATACTTCTATCTAAAATTCTAAAAAAATTCGAAAAATTGTTTTTAAATTTTTGTTTTATGAATTTTAATAATAAATCGTCTCAAATTTCATGACGACAATAAATTCAAGACTAAATAAAGTAAATTTAACTATAAAATAAGGAGTCAAAAATAAGAGGGCTAAAGATATAAAAACAATCTCAGCTGAATTATTTAACAATTAATATATTTTTTTAAAATAAATTATTTAAATCGTGAAAATATTTAATCATTAGCATTTTTACTTAATTGGTAACACTCCATTTTCCAAAATGTATTGTTTTTCTCCAGTAAATAGCGATTACAAAATTCAATTATATGTGAAAACATGAATTTTTGAACAGATGTATATTTTTCTATAAATAGTAGATTTTAAAACTTAATTATCAATAAAATTAATTAATTATTTATTAAATTATTCTTAAATATTTCGAATTAAATATTTTTTATTCATTGGCAAAATATTTTTTAATGATGTGTTGCCTGAGATTTACGAGTGTATAATATTTCGAAAAAAAATATGTGTATTCATCTCCAAAAGAGGGGTAATTTACTGCCTAGACTATCCCTACAATAAAATATAAAATTTAAAAAATACTTAATATTATTAATAAAAAAATAGCACATACTATGATCCCGAAAAATTGCTGGATTATTTTATTATTTTAAAATAATTAAAATTGAATCTGACAGAGTGATCAACTAGTTACAGAGAAAGAAATTATAGAAGCGAGAGTCCCCTGCTACTTTTTAAATACATCAGTATATTTTAATGGAAAGAAGGAACGTTGAATGACCATCCAGCCATATGGTCATATGAGAAACGCATGTGCTTCATATCAAATGATAAAACATTCCTGATAACATTCTTGTGAAAATTTTTGCAGCATGGAATACTGAATGCTTTCATAAGGGTGAGTGACAGCAAGCAATTGTGCTACTTGTGGTTCTGCAATAAAGGATTTATCTCCCTTTCCTATATTACATAAAATTGTGAGTCTTGGTTAAAGTTTCGTGTACCTTGCGTAATTTTGGTAAACAACAGTTACAGAATATGGATCGTTAATGTAAATCTATATGGATCGCTAATGTACAGCCTGAGTAAAAACCTTCAGGCCAGTAAAAATTTAAAAAAAAATGGAAACATATAAATTGAGGAATTAAAATACTATTTGATTGATAATTATTAAGCTTAAATAAAAGTAAAAAAGTAGAAAAATTGATTTGCAAATATTTTATTATTAGAAAATATTACAGAACACGCAGATGAATATTTGAGCCTGAGTAAAAACTTTAAGACCAACATAGAAAATAACATATAAAAAAAATTACAAATTCTTAGAAGGTTGTGTAGGAGCCATTTCTTCGAATTACTTCAAATATTCTTGTTTTCATGGATGAAACGAGTTTTTGACAAAGGGTGTGGTTGGTTTTATACCTTTCATCTTCGACAGTAGATTTCAACTCTGCTGTTGATGTAAAATGCCTCCCATTTGCATAAACTCTTCTTGCTAAGTCACTCCAAAGGTTCTTGAACGTGTTGAGGGCAGGTGATCTAGCTGGCCATTTCACAGTTTCAACATTGTTGGCTTGCAAACAATTTTTTGTGCTGTTACTCGAATGGTTCGATGGAAATATCTTGCTGATATTTCCAATTTTCTGCAGCAAACCATTCAACATTTGGCAAAAGATGATTTGTTAGGACATTTTGGTATCCTTGTGAATTCCTTCTACCCGAAACGAATGCAATAGAGCCCGCACCATTGTAAGCAAAACAGCCCCAAGTCATGACAGACCCTCCACCTAAATGGCGCTTGGAGAATATTTATTTTTCATTTCTTATATCATGCCAGTAGAAATTCCAGCCATCTGGTCCATCCAAATTCCATTTTTTTTTTCCGTCAGAAAAAATAATTTCCCTCCATTGGTTGTCCCAGGTCAGGACTTTCTGGCCAAAGTTGAAACGCTCTATTTTGTGTCTCTGCAGTAAATTAGGCTTAGTCAATTTTGCTGCATAAGTGAACCTTCCAGACCTTCTAATTGTGTTATGAATCGTTTTTTGACAATCTTTTAAACCTGTCGTCGAAATCAGTTTCCTGGTTGGGTACTTTCCAGTAGATGCAAGTTGGCAAAATCTTCTTTCATCATGCGAGGACAAAACTTTAGGTCTTCCCCCAGTATTCTTTTTACCATAATTGTCTTTCATTTTAAAAAATTGTTGACTACAGTCTTTGACCATCCTATCTTTATCGCAATAGTTCGACTACTCATTCCTGTTGAAGACAAAGCTTCGATCTGTCCTCTTTCACCATCAGTTAACTTCTTACCCTTCTTCACAAAGATCACCAATACTTCGGAGAAACGTATGAAAAATATGAAAATTGCAGCGTTGTCACAAGCTAGTAGTTGCAATGGTAATTACACGATTATATTATATTTATTTTTAAAAAATGACTGGTGGCCTTAAAGTTTTTACTCAGGCAGAAATACTAACTTTGTAAATAACCACATATTTCTCATAATTATGTATTTACAAATTATGTATTACATTTATTTCTTATCAATGAACTTTAATAATTAATATTATCTGAATCCCTTTTATTTCATTTTACATTTTCTCAAAAATTTTTACTGGCCTTAAAGTTTTTATTCAAGATTTAAATCTATATGATTCATTAATGTAAATCTATATGGATCGTTAATGTAAATTTATATGGATCGTTAATGTAAATCTAACACATTTACTTAATTATTTGACCAAATACATATTTTGGAACTTATTTTCCTATCGATGGAAACTAGAAACTGTCATAGAACTACATTTGCCCTTAAGAGATAAAAGCATACAAAATTCCATTTAATTTAACCAATGAGATTTTAATTGCTGCGCTATTATGCATGTAAAAATGCACATAGTCATCCCTCTGGAAAATTTAGTTTTAAATCTTATAATAATTTGCATTTACAATTATTAAATTATTTACCAAATTTTATCTATCCAGCTTTTTATATTGTGAAGTTATCATATCCACTTGTATTCGGAAAGGTGGGCTGAATTCCTCTGAGGTAATTTCGATAAATATCTATAAATATGATATAAAGTCTATAAGTTACTGTCAATGTGAATAATCGGTCATTATTAATACAAAAGTGACATAGTTAATAATAACCACTCGTTTTGGTCAAAGTGAGAAATATCGCCAATTATTCCTTTTAACCTGTTATTATTAATAATAATTCCCAATGAAGTTTGGTCAATATAATTAAACGGTTTATAAAGGGTTGAGACATGGGTATGCCTCCTTGCATATATCTTTTTAAAACTTGTTATGAAGTTTTTCTATGATATTTAGTTCTGCTTTTTCTTTTTTTCATAATTAATCAGTCTCATCTTTTTTTTTTTTTTGGTGGGGGAGAGGTAAGTCTTTGAACAATCTCAATATCTATTGGCGGGAAGAAAAAGATATTTTGAAGGATAAAAAAAAACCCGCATGGATTTAATGACGAATATAGTAGATTATAATTTTTTTGGAGGGAGGAATTAATCAATATTCCCTCTAATTTTTCCCAGAGGTACTATGGTCTCTGGATCTTAGAGGTCCGCGGTACAGAGGTGCAAAAAATCCCACGAATATATCGGGGGAAAGGACTTATCTCCCCATATATACTTCCCTGAATGTATTTAAACATACAAAAAAAGCGCAAAGGTATGTCCTTTTTTACATACAATTATTCTTTTCATATAGGATTTTGTTTTAAGTTTCCTAAACAACAGACATGACTTCATTTGAAAAGTAAAATGTGATTTATCACTCCTAAACAAAGCATGTGTCTGATTTTTACAGGTAAATGAGATGCTATGTTTATGAAAGCATCTCTACCAATATTTTGGGAATTGAAGATAACTTTGGATTATTCTTTAAATAAATCTGTTGACGTTCAGCTAGGCCCAGAAGGCAAGAAATGCATTCAGAATGAACAACCATATCTGTCAAATCAAGAAAATACATATATTTCAATTAGCTGTTGCCAATACATAAAAAAACGCGAAAAACTGACATTGACCAAACTTTATTGGTTATTATTAACAATAACCGGTTAATGTGATACATGCTCATACATTATTTGGAACCATTTTAATTGACTATTATGAATAATGACCTGTTACTATTAAAAATAACTGATTGTCACATTGACCATAACATATATACAAATTTGTCTGCTACATTCATCTATCCAGTTGAGAGCGTTTTTCAGATATCTTGTTTAAAAGCAGACACAATGCCAAAAATACGTTTTTCGAATATAAAAAAATTTTGAAATGAAAAAATTCTAAAAAATTTAGAGTTACTATTTTTTTAATTATAATACATTTAGTATACTTTGCATATCAGAAGTGAATAATAATTATATATAATGTGTTTCCCGTCGTTTGGAAAGAATATTTATCGACAATAGTGCAAAATGTAACATATATGTTCTCGTCAAATGACATAACGTATCCTAATTTCTAGAGTTTGCAGACAAAAAACTCGTAGAGATAGACGATGAATTTCTTTTTTGTGTGTGTGTCATTAAAAGAATGACTACGATGTATTTACAAACGGTTAAAACGTTTTTATAGTTTTGTGCTAATTGAATATCATTCCGTTCCAAGGATGTATATAGATATGAAATTCAAAATACTCGTAATATTCTATATATATTGCTGGTTTCCCAAAATAATATTACAAAATATTATGCTACATATTTCAAAGTATACTAAAATAATGGAAATAATATGTTAATTGCTTAATTTTAATCTTTGATGTTTTATTGTATGAAAATGCCCCAGTTCACAATAGTTTATCTAATTTTTTTAATGATGTTTATCCCCAATTGAATGACAATTTATAGTTATGAATTAAAAGAAAATATATTGAATTATCAATTGAAAATTAGCTGCTTTTGAAATAAATCATATGAGATTTAAGACCTTAAAAAATTTACAAATGGGAATTATTAAGTTATTACAAATGGAAATCAAAACTAACCTCCCAGCTTAAATAAATTATCTAATATCGAAATTTCAATAAAAATTGAAACATATTTTTATTTATTTTCTTATAAAATAGTTAAATGAATATTATCATAAAAAAGGTAAGAAGATTAGGAACGATTCGTTTAAACAAATTCTTTCGTTTGTTCTCAATATAAAAATAGCCGTATTCCTTCAAATTTCGATCAAGATCTTTCCACTTTTAAAAGCTCAGCTCCTGAATAGCGAATTCCAAATGGATAGTAATCTTTAAATCCCTCAATCTTAGAAATTCATTTAATTATACGAAGAAAATGGATTTTCAAATGTCAGCTTTCAGTTCCGTTACAAGGAGCATCTATCTACCCACCTCTCAACGTATTCTTGAGAAATGGCCGCTTTTCACAATGTAAAAAAAGAACGTTCTTTCATGCTGGTGAGGCCAATACCCGTTCTGTTTATTTTATTTATCACTTTTGAACAGAAGATTCCAACGAAACCTTAATCATAAGAAATGGTAAAAGAAAGGAAAATATAACGCCCTACCTCCTATTTTTAACAGATTTAAGCCGGTTTACTCTATCGAAAATTCACTCTCGTTGAAGTAAGAGCGACTCGTAATACCAGAGGCGAAAATAAGAAAACATTATCTCAAATAAATAGTTCTGAAATCCTACTCCTTTACTCTCTTTCTCTGGCATCGACGGCATGCGTGTAACTTTAGTTACGAAAAACATCACGGAGTAAACATATAAATCCAGTGAAAAATTTCATGTCGAGTCTGATCTAAAGAGAAGTATCGAATCCCGTAGGTACGTTTTTGCTTTATTTTTTGATGTTCGGTGAATGAAATTACCCTTCGCGGTTCGTGAAATATATGTCAACGGTTGTCGATCAAAAATGAAAAGGTGATATCGTAGAAATATGCAGAAGGAATTTTCAAAGTCCAATTGGTGCAGAAATTTGATAAAAATTAAATAATTATGCTGCAGTTTATCGTGAATTTTTCAGTTTGTAGAAATCCTCCGAATGTGTATTAAGGCCATATACCAGCTTCCTTCAGTGCCCATCTTGCACATTCTTCATATAAATATTATACATTTTGTCAAGAAAACCAATTGTTTAATTAGATTTTTGCCTTTTCTTTTCCCTTTATGTTTTTCGGTGAATTGAATGCATGAATTTCTATAAAGAAATAAAGGTCTTAGAAAATATAAAAATACACGAACAGGAATCTGTACAGGAAATATAAAGGCATTTGAATTAAATTTTGAAATTTAAACAGAGCAATTGAACGGAAATAATAATTTAAAATTTAATTTTTATAAAGCACAGGGCGATCAAGAAATATCAAGTGTTCGGAACCAAGTAACGTGTTATGTACTGGACAAAATTTAACAAAATTTGGCCACAATGCACATTAAAGTATGTGGTTTCAATTTATAAAGAAAAAAAAATAATTAAACCGAAAATGAATTTATAGGTTTGAAAATTATTTTTCTGACCCTCACAGTCCCCATGTCTGAGCATATTTAAACAATTATATGAATATTCAGATTCCAAGCTTATTCCGTACTGAAATAATTACAAAATGTTATGCAGGGGAATTTGTTTCATATACCTCAAAATAAAATGTATGGATTAAGTCAATTCTCCCATTCAAGATTTTACAAAGATACTTTTCCCATGGCTACACCTTAGTTCATTTATTGTACATGTTAATAAAAGAAAAATATATATAAATGACATTATAAGTTTCGGAATTAAAAATTTGAATCCAAACTCTTAAATTGTTTTATAGGTATTAATATTAATAGAATAAAAATTAATCAATATTAAATATTTTGGATAAACGATATTCTTTTCAAAAGGTTTTCAGCCATATATATATATTGTTACAAACCTGCAATTCGGCTTCCCAGCATAGTTTATTCCATCAATAGAAAGAAAGTTTTACAGTCATCTGAATGGGACTACCGCGTCGGAGGTCCCAGAGCTTGGCGACAAACTTGGCGACCATTTGGCGACTTGGCGACAAATTTGGCTACTTTGGCGCCAAAATAGATAATACCCGAAACTTCGAGAATTTCCCCGATCCGTCCAGTAGGAACCGAGATACGCCTCGAACGTTCCTGATTGGTTGAGAGGCTTCTAGCCCCGCCTCCTGAGACGTATAAAAGGAAGCGACCGCCGCTGCCGACAGCAGTAGTCGGAGTGGTCGAAGAAGAGTAAGCGGAGAGGACGGAGTAGTCCGAAGACAGAGCGGAAAAGCCAGTAGTCAGAGTGGACGGAGTGGCCGAAGAAGAGTAAGCGGAATCGACGGAGAGAAGTCGGAGAAGTAGAAGACTGAGTGGTCGGAAGCGACTGAGTTAAGCTAATGCTGAACTGAGCTGTGCGCTACTGTCAGCAGTAGGTTCTGGTTGTATGCTGCTGTGTGTGCTGTTGTATGCTACACGTCTCGGGTGAAGATAATCGTCTTCCGTGCTGTATATAGTTGTCGCTTTTGTGCTGTCCCGTGTGTCTTCGTGTAAATAAACGTTGTTGTTTTATTTTCTACTGCCGTCTGCTGATTGAGCGTTCTACACACCATATCACTACCACTATCCAAACGAACCAAGGTAAAAGAAATTTCGTAACAATATATATGTGTGTGTATTTGTGTGCGTAATGTTGTAAAAGGTAAAATTTTGTATAAATTAATTTTTGAAAATCGATTAAAATTTGAGAAATAGCCAGAGAACATCGAAATTAATTATTTAAATTTTAAAATATTATAATAATAATTTTCGTGGAAAAATCGTGGAAATAGTAACTATGGGGAAAAACTTAAAATCATTAAAATTCTAATTTACCCTCTTTATATATTTGTAACTTTTAGATCTTTTGAGGTTTTAAGTAGTATGTGTGACGAATTTTAATCAAAGAAGTTCGAATAAGTATGCTGTAAACTAACAAATAAACGGACATTCAGTTAACATATATAGATACATACGAAAATTAAAATGCTAATTGTTTTCAAAACAAAAATTTAGTTTTTAATTCCATAAAAAATTCATACAAATATAAATTCTCCCTTAGTCCCTTACTTTATTTTATTGGTTCGGAAGATGTATTTATAAATAATTTTTATTACGTATTATTATTTATCAAATAATATTTCAAGTATTTAATTGTTTTAAATACTTGAATTCGTTATAAAAATCATAAAAACAATTGCAAACCCCACGATCAGTCTATTAAAATCATCTGATTAATTAATTAAACAATTCAACGATGTAAAATAATGTAGCTTGAATGTGATGATAAGATGGCAGAAACATAATCTAAAATCTAATAAAAATACCAGTGGAAAATATATTACAAAACACAATTCATGAGTTCAGTCTTGAATTTAGTAATAAGGGTCACCTCTTATTTCACATATGTTTGTTTTATTTTATATTTTATTTGCGCATATATTACAAAAAAAAAAATGCATGGCATTTTCCAAATAAAAAAGAATATATTTCCATAATATTACATCCTTATGTTTCGCAAATGAAAAAAAAAATATTCTTTCATTATTCTTAAGTGAAGGAAAATGGTATTATGTATGGTATTTCATAATCGACATTTAATAGACGAATTGTTTTATATTTCAGATGCAATTTGTATAAAATTAAAGCATCCAACTAATTTCTAAGAAAAATAATTTCGCGATAAAGCAATAGAAACGCAATACTTGGTGTCAAAAATGTGTTTGACCCGATAGAAAATCAGAGTAAAGTAAAAATACTGGCAAGAGTTCTGATTTTCCTGTCTTCACAAAGAAAATATTTAATGAATCATGTTAGGATAGCTAGTATTATGAGAATTAAAAAAATTTATTTTTCCAAAGTAAAGATTCTGAAAATTATTGAAAGTTGTATTTTATATCAAAGGTTATACACGATTATAAGAAAAAAATTGTGTTTTCTACGAATGTTATTAAAGCAAAGATACCGAAAAAGAAAAACTGGATAGAATTATTTTTTCAATATGCCATGATCATAGATCTATCGTTAATCAAGAATCAAAACGAATAATATTTATCATCTAACCAAATGATAAGATGCAGATATTTTACTGTCATTTTAATTGCATTAATTTGTTAAATTAAAAATTTGAATTAATTGTTTGCATAATATGTTATTGAATTTACGAATGAGTTTAAATTTTTGTATTTGAGTATAATTACTTGTTTAATAAGGTAATTTTCAGATACTTAGAAATTTGCATGATAAGATTTATTTTATTCATAACACTCATTTATAATTTAGTATCTTAGTTACCAATAAGGAATATTATATATTTACAGTGATAAGGAATATATCACTGTTAAGAATTTTATAAAAATAAATGGAATCTAATTATTGTTAAATTAATCATTAATTAACGTAGGTGTTGGATAATTTATCCTGATTCCCTTTATTTAAAATATAAATAAATATAATCTACACAAAATGTTTTACAAATTAACACAGTAAATTACTTTAATTTGAATTTCTTCAAATCAATAAAATTTAAAATCTGTGGACATATTTTTACATAATTCTTAACATTATTGTTAATTCTGGTTATGTTATCATATTTAAAAATAAAAATTATGAATTCTTTAGTATTTTTTTTCGCTTCACAATAAGAAATAAAGAATATATTTAATGAAAAATTTTCCACTTATTAACATTTTTTAAAAATATTTTTCTTTCTATTCCAAAAGAAATTTCATTTACAGTTTTTTTTTTTTTTCGTCTTTACATATGATATATTTAATTATCATGTCAGTGGTGTTTAACATATATGTGACAATTTCTATTTCTGTTTTGGTACTTACTCGAATCATCATTACAGCATAAGTATCAAATTAGAAAATTTATGAATTCAAACATTTATGATTATAAAACGAATATGAAAATCTATTACTTCATAAAGAACTCTGTAAATAATATTGTCATATATTGAACTAAGTAAGTTTGCTGCAGTGAATCCATTCTTAATAGTTTTGCTTTTCCTAATTAAAACTGCTTCCAACTAATGCTTTATATTCTTCAATCATATGAAACCTTCTGATTCTGTACAAAATAATGAAAATCTTTTGTTATACATTCAATTTAAAATTTCTAATATCTTTTGACATATTAGATGCAACTAAATGTCAGAATTCTAACAATTTGTAAAATAATTTTAGACGTTTGTTAAGATGTCTCTATCTATTATGGAAAACAAATAAAATTCATTACAGTTTATTCCTGCTACCTGATCGTATGATTCATGAATTATCAAAAACTCCTTTTATAATTTTTTTGCTATTTAAATATTTTAAGGGGAGTGCTCAAATTAATTTAAACATTTCATAAGAACCTGATTCCAAGAGTAAACACAAAGTCTGCATAGTCGATGGCGGATTGATTTGAAATTTTGTTCAATAGATCTTAACCAAAAATAATAATATGTATAATGTTAATGATGTGATGTTTATTGGGAGAAAATATTCCATGAGCACAAAGTTCTCATGAAAATATTTTTATCAAAACCTTCCTATTATACATGAAAGCAATATTTATCTGATGAGAGTTCAGCAAACTTAAACTCTAATCGTGCCATTTAATCTGTATAAAAAATAATGTTGCATGAACTAAAAGGAAACTTTTTAACTCGTGTTTCACAAATCAATTTTATAGCTGCGAAAGAAAGAATATAAACTCATAAATGACTATAAAAAAGCATAAATCTTGATCTATTCAACATATTTTAAAGTTTAAGTGCTCAAGATGGGGAAAATGAAATGTTGAAATTTTCCTCTTTTTGCTCTGGATATTTTCTTATGCTTCTGCTCAAATTTATATTAAAAGTTTGAAAATTCAATTTGTACTAATACAATATCGCTTTGAAAAATCACTTAATGTAAAAGAGTTGCAGCATTTTATTGATGAGTTTAAAGTCTTTAGCAAAAAATAAATTCCAATGAGCTAAAATTGTTTAAAAAAGAGAAATGTATTTTTCGATTCAATTTCATGAAAATTTCTGACTGTCTACTTCCGGTAAAATAGGAAACTTTTTCTCTGCCAGAAAATCAAACAAAACAGAAACCCGAAAGTTTAGGAGGAAAAAACTACAGTAAGAAAAATGGAATTACTTAAAAAAGTTTTCAAACTAGTAGCTGTGATGGAATCGGCCCTCTTGGTTTATTTATATGGTTTTTATTCAGTTGGTTTCAAATTCTATTTCCAAAACAGACAGTTTTTCTATGTGGTGGGTTATGTTTAGTGAGTCTCCTCACGCAGACCAACTGTTTTTATGCCCCATTCCTGTTTGTTTATGGTTATGTTATGGAAACTCTATCCCAGTTTGTTTTCTCCCGCATTTAGTAATGGAAGCTACAGCTGATGTTTGGAACTTTGCAAAAAATTATAAGTAACTCTAACTCAATGTTACAAAGTGCAAATGCATAAACATCCAGATGTTTTGGAAATCAGCCAAGAATATCTAGCGACCATGGTAAAATCTTTTCTACGTAGCATTGGAATAAAATATGCAATTAAATGTTATATATGGCGAGTGCTGTCTATGGAGCATATATTTCTCTTGATGAAATATATGTCTTATGAATATTAGTGTCAAAATAGAAATACAAAATGGTGGTGCCTTAGTATTCTATTTTCATTTTTACAAAGCAGAGACACAAAACATTTCTTCAGTAAATATAGGAAAGAAAATTTTAGAGTTCCACACAAGATATTTTTTCCTTGCTTATTGGTGCAAGCATGGTCTGTCTGAATGAACATCGACACGTTGTTACTTAATTATAATATAAAGCAGAAAATACATATGTTTCTGTGGGTTTGTTAGTTGAAAACTTTCCTCAAAATGGGGAATAATTAAAAAGTGAAACTTATACAAGTGGTGTCAGAATTGATTTCTAGATTCAATTCAATTATGTTTTAGTTTTTGAGTTATTTTGGATGAATTTTAAATATATAGGGAAGATGATGATGTAAAATATTGAACTACATTATTTAAATGAAATTCAAGTAAAGATAGGATCTTTCGTATCCCAAATGCCTGCTTTTTTATCCCTTGCTTTGCAATATAAGATGTGTTGAAGAGTAATAAAGAAAAATGAATTGATATAATTATATAATAATTATGGAATGGTTATGAAACTTCATTGGAAAAAGTTCATTGTTAATGAAGAATACGATATAAATTAAAAATGAAATAACTTTCTGCTTTTCTAAATAAGGTGTTTGACTAAGGACATGAGCACAACCTACGATACGGAAGTTGATTTTAAAAATATTTTCCATTGTATGATTTTTTTTGAGAAATTAAATTTGAAAATTAATGAAATTAAAAAAAAAGAAAGGTATCCTATTAAATTTAAATAATTTTCTTTGCATTTAAATGTCTTCTCCAAATACCAATCCGAATTTTAGAGTTCAGAGATGATTGATTATCCCCTCTTACCACCCCGTCTGAAAAAATGATTGGATTTAAGTCAATTATCTCGTGTTAAATGTGCATTATGATAAAACATCTGAACTATTTAAAGGAATAAAATTAATTTTTGTCACCAACATTCTAGAAAAAATTAGAGAGATAGAATTCTATCTATTTGTCAGTCCTTTCATGCCTTTAGATAGCTTTGTAATCATAAGTAAAAATGGGAAAATTATCGGTATTTCCACTCGAAATAAAATCAGAAATGTAGATTTAATCTTATTTTTTATCGGAAAATAATTTTGACTCTGCATATATATTTATTTCATTGGACAGTTTTCAATGGATTTTTTTTTTTAATTTCCTCAATCTTAAAGGATTGGGGTAAAAGTGCTAGCAACAATATTTGTGAAAGTCAATGTTTAAAATTTTTGATTATTATTAATAATTTAAAATTGGTAATTTCATTAATTTTTAATTAGTAATTAATATTGAAATTTCTGTGCTAAAATATATTGAATAACTAATTATTAATATATTGAAAGCAAGAAAGGTCTAATTTAAGCTATGTAGAAATCAGCCTTTCACAGTGTAGGACTTTAAATGCAGATTCGAACACGAGCCGTTATGGTATGCATGAAATGTTATTAGTTCACTTCATATCCTAATGGTATTTACTAGGAAAGTGAAAGAGCATTCTGTAATCAACCAATTAATGTAAGTTCATGTACTGCACTTCCACTTCCATCAGTATTACTTGGCCTTTGGTCATGATTTCCCCATTGATCATTCAATGAGGTAAACATTTTGGAGCAAGTGTATGCTTTCTTAAAAGTAAAAAAAAAATAACGTCTATGAAAAGATTTTTTTAAAAACTTTTTGTTTGAACTGTAACCATTATGCATTTTTTCTACCATAAATATTTTTCTAAAAAATATTAATTAATTTATACAAATTTAAAAATTAATAATTTTATACTATCATTAACAAATATATCTTCTAACAGTAATTTGAAATAATTTGTTTAAAAAAATAAATAATTTTTTAATATTATTTATTAATGAAAGAAATATTTTTTTCATTTATTAATAGTATAATGCGACATAAATTTCATTAAGCCATAATTATCGACATTTTTTAGTGCGCAATTAGGAAAGAGTTCTTCATTAGAATATTGTGTCTGTATATTTAAAAAAATAAAATATTTTCTGCCGTGTGTTTTTGTGACTTTCACTCTTTCCCATCTATTTCCACTTCATGTCTTGAAAAATATTAATATTTTATCTCAATTACTAAATTTATTTAGCACTCTTTTTCGCATGGAGCAGTTTGAAAGCTGAAAATGTCAATTCTTTTTTTGCCAAATTTAATATCTATATAGATTAATGAATGCGTTCATCTTTCATTTTGTTATAGATCCGGTACAATTATGTAAAAGAAATCAAAACTGTTTTTCTCTTGAATTAAAAGGTTTTAATAACATTTTATTTGATGTACACAATTTGTAAAAAACAAACAAAAAATGTATTTCGGTATTCGGTATGACATAAATGTCTAAGAATTTCTTACAGGAATGCTAACAAATGAAATTTTAAAAATAATGTTCGTTTAACAAAGCAATCAGTGACCATAAAAACTTTTTTAGGTTCTGAAATATTGCTCGAATCTGTAATATTTTTTCCCGTGTTCCTTTAATCCCTTAAAAAGGAAGAGAGTTTGAAAAATTTAAATGGATGCTGAAGGGAATGCTGGAACCACTGGTCTCGGTGACGCATTTGAAACAAAAATGGAAGTTATCGAATAAACAAGAGTGTTGGTGATATCTGCCACTTTAGCATGCGGATGTGCCATTCAAGCTTAGAGAATTAAAGTGCTTAGTTGAGCGAACTCTGCTATTGTAGTGATTGCGAAGTAAGCTCTCTAATTATTCGCATCGCATTGCAATAAAAAATCGTTTTTCGTGAAATAGATTTTTGAACACCTTTCCATGCACCTATCAGAAGAATTTTTAATAGCAATAAATATTATTATAATGCCAAATTGTTCACAATCATGCATCTAGATATGATTTGCTGGCAATAGACTTCCGAGTTCTCAACGAGAATTTAAAGCTTATCTGTGGTTTAAAATATGGTTTTCATTATTCCTTATTTTTACACATGTGCTAATTGGAATGAATGAAATTATCAAATGCTTATTCTACTGCATATAAAATAGTATTGATAATCTTCACATAAGTGTTCCTTCATTTTAGCATTTATTTCATCTATACTAAAATTATTAATCATTAAAATCAGCTAACATTGAAAATAACACTAGGAGTATTTTGAAACAGTGTGGCTTTGAACTTTGGTCAGACGATGAGCACGACATCTGAATTGTCATTTTCCTTTCTATTATTTCTTTTTTAATAAGTCTTTTATCGAATATCCATGAAACTTACAAGGAATCCTAAAGATTATGCATGTTCTGGAGTAATCTGTGGCGATAAAAGGGAGGGGGAAGCGGTTCAAGGTTTCGAACATGAACTCATCTATCTCCTCGGACGAGATCTTATCAACATGTCTTCGTTGTCCTTCATTACTTTCAAAGTGCATTTAAATTATTAGTTTTAACTAAGCAATCATGCATTAAGAAATTGATATGATCTTTATTCTGAGGATTAAATGTCTTTATTCTGATATAACTAACTAGTAAAATATAACTAACTAGAATAAAATATAACTAACTAGAATAAAAAAGTTTCATATATATAAATGTTTAACATCCGTTATAATTCTCTTTTATATCTAATAATTAATAAAAGGAGCAAAGCAAAGAAATTAATTTATTCACTCCAACATTAGTAAATATGCTAGTTAATAATTACATGGAATAATTAAGTAGGAACAAAAGCGGCATTGCAATTATAAATGAAACGTTCGTAGAAAATTTTAATTTTTGGTTTCACGAAATAAACATAATCTTTATAATCACCTGTTTATGTTTGACTTTAATATATCTAAATCCGAGGACAGCTATTTAACGCTGTATATGGAAAAGTTAAATAAAATTGTAATTTGGTTAAATCTTCGACTGAGTTCCAAATTAATTTTCTGTTCTCAAAGCTGCTTTCTGCTCAAGCTTTTGAGTAAATTAATTTCCATTGCTGTTTTATTTTTCTTCCTTCTTAGTCACTCGGAGTTTTCGAAGATACTACTGTTTCGTCTTAATGAGAGAGTCTAATTAGCATGTTTAGTCACTTTTCACTGAGTAACAACTTGAAAGCATATGCATTGTCCTCAAATCTTTTCCAAGTAACTTAATCCCTCCATCGGCTTATTCTTATGAAACTGTAACAGCGGTATAAACAATTTATTTTCTAAAGTGTAAGATTAAAAAGGTAACAAAGGAAATTTAAAGCATTGTTTTAAAACGATGCGCAAAAGAGGGTTTAGTCTGGAAAAGAATAGAATGCAAACACACATTTCAAAAGTAAGTAAAACCATTGTTTTATATGAATCTAAGTTTTTAAATAGACTATTAGTAATAGGTTAATTTCAGTTATTTGCATTCGAAACAATAGCATTTAATTGCATTCTTTTATTAAAGATGATGTTCTACAATGAAAAATCTGTAATTTAATTATTCATATATAATTCTCAACTTCCCTTTTGTAACAGGTAAACAATAAAATACAAAAATGAATGGTTATTTGTTTAGGCCATAAATCTCATAATATGCTGTAATCATTGCAAAATGAACAAATATCATTAACTATTTATGATAGAGAATTATCTGATATATTTATTAGCTAAATTTGTAATGCTATGTTAGAAATCGCAGTTTTAGAATTAATTTTACAGTACACTTCATATAAAGGATTTCTGCATTCTTAGCTCATTTTCACTAAATCACGCAATTATACGCAACAATAATAATTAAAGCTAATCTAAAGACAATTCAAAATATAGAAAATTGAATTATTATTTTTAATTAAATGCAAGAATTTTGATTTATTGAAGATTAAGATTTATTACTCTTTATGGCGCTGAATTTAAAACCCTAAGATAAAGATTTTAGCTTCACATTTGGTTTCAAGCTTGATGATCTACGCAATTGATTTTATTGAAAGACATAGATATTGACTTATTCGTGTAAATTAAATTCTAAGTATGAATACTTGAAATAGGAATTATGAGTATTCCAATATCAATGATGATGTGATTTCTGCATTCTGAGGATTGACGTTACATTTGTTTAATTCCTATTCAGATAATACCGAGCAACAAAGTTTCCAAAATATAACATATAATGTTTCGAACTTTATATAAAAAAATGCAACAGACTTTAAGCTTCCTTCTATTCGGGAAAAGGTATTTAAGTTTATGTAAAAAAAAGCAAAAAAGGTTTCAAGTTTTGACATTTAATGGAACAATTCGTATTATGCTTTGCCACCTGAATCAGTTAGTCGAAAGAAGCAGAGAAAGCACAAATTCCATTCGAATAAGTTGTTCATAAACGACACTGTTTGAAGAACAATGTTGAAGAAATATTTAACAGCATGGAAATAAGATGATATTTTTTTTTAATAATCTTTAAAATGATTTTTCATTAAAACTAAATAGGTCTAAAAGCTCCTTTATAATTGAGTTACATTTAGAATATTCAATTCATTTCCAAATTTAACCTTCAATTTATTTTTGAAAACTTTATTGTGTTTCTTCACGTTTCTTTATAAATGGAAATATCACTTCGAGAAAAATATGTAACACTTAGACAACGTTTGTGGTAAGAGAAATCATAATTGTACATAACATGCACAATTACGATAGTAATGTCACTATGACGTCAAGTGAATATATTTCATGTTGAGTTAAAATTAAGTCTCAAAATTGCATCCAAACGAATTTTTTTCTTAAATTCAGATTTATTCCTATGATTTAAATTTGAATGTAATTTTAATGGATTAAAATTTGGAAATTATTTAATATGATATTCCTTTGTCATATTAAGAGTTCAAATTTATAAATTATTAAATGTATTTAGCATAAATTTATTTAATAAAAAATTAATTATTAAAATAGATAATTATAATCTTTAACTTGTCACCTTACTTAAATACCTGTACATTTTTTCTTCGATTATCATTCCCTATTTAAAGCTAGGATATCTAAAGCTCTCTCCCAAGAAAAGAAAAAAAGTTCGGCATGTTTTTGTCTGAATAACATTCTCTACATGCACCGATAATTTCAATTTCCTTTTAAATATTGTTGTAGCAATTACATACATCCACAATCATATTGTTACACATTCTATTTCAACTTGTATAACGTTGTGCAACAGATTTCATTACGATGTTTATTAATAAGTATGCGTCATAGATTTCAAAATTAACGTGGCTAAGTACATTCAACATGTATTATATGATCATGAAGAGGCTATATAATAAATAATGACATTTTACTCTATAATAGAAAAAAATGGGAAATAATTAAATAATTTATTTTTCAAAGCATCTCCTGGGTATTAAACAATTCAATAATGAAATTTGAAAATTTTATGTACTTCAGAATAAGAGATAAGGACATGAGAAAGGTTTATTACGATAGAAAGAAATTACTTTTATTATGATAAGACATAATGATATGAGGATTGTCTTATTTTGAAGAAGAGAATCTCTCTTCTTTATAATCAGTGGAGAAACAAGTTATAACTGTCATTGTTTTGTATTAATAAAGAAGCAACTATGATGTCTATATTATAAATCAATGAAGATGAGATATTGTTCTCAAAAAGGGAACTTTAATTGAAACAAAAAAACTATCTGATATCAAGTATATACTGTTTATTATTGAATGAATCAGTTTCCTGGTTCCAGGACATCGCAACGCTAATCCTAAATAATAATTGCAAACTTTATCAGCTTCCTGAAACATTTTCTAGATATTAGATGAAAAAATAACGAGTTTGATTTCTATTAATTCGACAACTATTTACCATGGCTTTTTTTAATTGAAATCATAAAATACGTGTTCATACTTGCGCTTATAATCATTTGTTTCAATATAGTTTAAGTATTTTTTTTATTTTGGATAACAGGTACATTAATAAAGAGGATAATAAGATTATTGATTGGACATTTTGAAAAATTTGCCAACAAATCTTTCTAAATTATAAAATGTATCCAGATATAGAACTAATGAAAATACAACACACAATAAGTTATTTGTAGTTCCCTTAGAGGACATTCACTTGAAACTATTTGCAATCGTAAATCTGAATCAAATAAAATGCTGAATATAGCAACCACGATACGCAGTAAGTATTCTTGTAATTGGGGGGGGGGGGACTACTTGAAATGAAAACTATTGCAATCATAATTCTCCTAGAGGTGAAATTCAGATTACAGCAATCCTCCCTTGTAAACAATTATAGGTATTCAAAGAAGACTCTGTAAGATAACCATGTAATTACGTTTGATAAAGCTCATATGAATGATTTCTCCGATGCCATAACCAATATTGTGTATTAATGTTATTCAATAATTTAAAAGTATAGAATATCCAATTCAATGACAGTTCTTCTCGTAATTTGAATGTAGCATTCTATCTTTTGAAAATAGATAGAACTGTTAGGTAAAGAACAGCGTAAACTCTTTCCATGAACATTTAATAAAGAATAAATAAGGCATTCGGAAACAATTCATATGACTGGTTTTAAGAAACTCGGTTGTGATGGTGTAGGTATGAAAGTTGTACCAGGTAAATAAAATAAAATAAGTACCAGGTAAAGGTAGCAATCAAATAACCAATGCTTGCGAGCAGTTAAAAATAACTCTTTAAACGGATGATTATTATTTCCGAATTATCAGTGGAATAGGTACTAATTCAAATATTCGAAGATTTTTATATCGCCTTATACAAAATTGATATAAAGGAATGATTCAAATCTATATAGATCGGTACCCATGCTGTATCTATCCCCTATTCATGTAAATGCCCAACGAAGTTTTCACAGCATCTTCAAGCTATTTTCTGAAATTCAAAATATCGAGTAATATCATGAAAATATTTTACAATGTTCTGCGCAAACACGAATCTCTATGATTATATTTCTACCAACATATACTTTACATTTCTTGTGCAAAATTCTTCAATGATGTCGGTATCGAAGAATATGAAATTCCATATCCATTAATATCATAAAAGGAAACATTAAAACTAGGATTTGTCGTATTTATATTGCCGTTGGGTCTTGAAATAACTGATTATTTCCTATTTTTTTTTCAAAGAAGTAATAAGATAAATAATAAAAACAAGTAATTTCCAACTGCTTCACATAGAAGCAAAATACTATTTGCTATAAATTAATAGCACTGATGTTATCTGTTATTGACATCGTTCTCATATTTCCAATACTTCTGTGTTCCTGCTTTCATATTTAAGAACATTAAAATAGATTTTATTGCCTAATGCATTTTGATCTTCTTATAAGTAGACATGATTTCTCTTATAACTATACCTACAAATGCTTACAATTTAAATGGGATAATAAATCATTTGATTTCCAACCCACGCGCATGGTTAACATTTTCAAAGGAATTCTTTGTATATATTTATTTCAAATATAAAAATATTATTCATTTCCATGAAAGTAGTGAGGTTAAATCTATTTATTATTTCTTTTTCTGATTAAATGCTGAGAAACTAATTTATTGAGAAAAATGGGAAAGCTTATGAATGAAATTCAAAGGCCATATAACATTAAAAAAAGTACTTTTTAAGACATTTTAAACTTATGTCAAAAAATCAAAAGTCAGTAAGAAAATTATTTTAAAAATTTAAATGGAATATATAATAATAATTGAATATATATATTTTTCATTTTTCATCAATTTTAACATAAAATCAAAGTTTTTGTTTGAAATAAGAGTAATTCTCATACCCACAGATACTTTATGTTATTTGAACTAACTATTGTTCTGAAGCAAATGATTTTAAACTAATTTCTGACGAATAAAATATAATTTATATTTTTAATAATATTATTATATGTTTAAGCACTTTTTTTCCAATATGAATTTTTTGTACATGTAGGTGTTAAAATCTAAATAAGGACACAAAAGTTATTTTAATGACAAAATATTTACTTTACATACTCAGTATTTCCAGAAGACACAACCTAAGATAAATAAAAGAAACACATCCAGTTGAAATTTTAAACGCACAAATGTTTTTAATCCAATTTTTTTACACGGTTAGTAACTGTTCATGCACAAAATGAAATCAAGTTGTTCTATATTCTGGTTCTTTCACTTTGAATGCAAAATGTTTTCCAAAAGTGAGGTTCTGACGCTCGTAATTTGATGACAGAACCTTCAAAGACGCAGTCTTAGCACCTGAAAAATAAAACATTCAAGTTTGATAAAGAGGAATGGTACTTTTAGTTTAGAGATATGTATGCATAAAATCATCCATCGAGTTAGAAGATTGATTATCTTAGCATTGTGAGAGTAAGCTACTTAGTACTAAAATAACTTAAAGACTTTATACTCAAGACTACAATTTTCTTATGATGACAAATGATAAGGAATTGAATGGATGATGATACAAAAATGAGAACTTTCGTTAGCAACACAATAGAGCTATCTAATTGAAAAAAATGACAGTTGCAGATATAAATATGTCTTTTCCTGCATTTGAAAATGTTGGAAATGAGAAAAAAATGACCTTTTTGAGGCTGATATCTTTAACATTGTTCTTGTAAACCATTTTCTTTTTAAAAATTAACCCAAAATTAGAAGATACATGCATTAATATTTACTGAGCAAGATTATACATAGAATGCAATTGTCGAAAGATTTTAGAGATCGCTTGCGATAGCTTTCATAACTTACGGTTAATAGCTCAAGTCAATTTTTAACTACTGTAGAGCACTTCTGTAGATAAGTTTTTCTTCCAATTAAATTACAATTTTTAAATTAACAATTCTTTTCTTTATTGAATATGTTGATTTTCAGGCCTTTTTGGTTTGGTGTAATTATATTAACTTCCCACTATTTTGGGATGGACCCCGTAATTTTGAACAGCTATCAGATGACGAGGACGACATCTGAGCTGACACCTTCCTCCCCACACTACATCACACCAGCGGGAGGACGTTTAGCCCGGACGGATTTAACGTGCACTAGACCCGCTTACACTGCGGTTCTTCGGTGGAATCGGATCTCGAACCTGCAACCTGTCGGTTCCGAAGCCGACACATCATCGCCATTCCACCGCGGGTCACGTGGACCTTTTGAAAAAATTACGGAAGTAACATTAAGATATTTTCCCTTATGCCCAGTCATCTTAGACTGATTAAAAATCATTATAAGACTATTGTAAAATGTTTTAAATTTAATGTGATAAGTTGATTAAAAATATTAATTTAATCATATAAAATGAATTAGCAATGTATTTAGTGTGTAAATATTTGTAGAAATTCAATCAATGACAATAAAAATTAATATTGCTGGAAAAAAATATGTGCTATATCATTTCGTTGAGTTAAATAGTCCTGAATATTAAATATTGAAAATTAAATAGTGAATCTTCTTCGAATACTTATTTTAAACAATATTTCTTAGTTTTTAATAGCCAAGCATTTTTCTTCTTTACAAGAATAGTGAATATCAAACATATTATGATATTCTTTATCTCTATATTTTTCCCCATGTTGCCACCACTGAATGTATATTCTCAAATTTTCCATATTAAATTCATCTAGATTCGCTGATAGGAAAAAATAGTAATTTGAACAAACAAAGTTGTAATTATTATTTTTTTAAAGCACATACAATCTATAATTGCAATCTTCATTATAGAACACACTCCTAAATTATAAATTATGAATTATTTTCATCCTTTTAAACTAACTTTAGTGGGAGTTTCTGTCAAACAAAAGATAATGATAAAAAAAAGGTTCAACGAGATCATAAAACATTATAGCAATCCTATCATGTCTCTTATCAATTGCAAGCTATAACGGATCAAGTGAATATACTAGCAATATTGGAAAAACAATGATTTAAAAAGTTTTTGACAGATCTATACATAAAATAAAAACTTATTTTAAAATAGCAGAAATAATTCTATAAGAGTATGGCATTTTTATGAGGATACCTGGATTTAGAGCTCAGCTAAAAGTATAACTAACTTCGGCGAAACATGGAATTGAATCACCAAAATTTTAAATATTGAAAACTACGAATACTGTCTAGACACAATTTGTCAAATTTACCAAAAACTTGTCCATGACACCAGCTTTCAAATGAGCCTACAATAAATTATATCATCGATCAGTTAAGGAGAAATTTAGCTTTTAAGTTTGTAATGCGGATAAATGGAAAGTTATAAAATCAAACAATCTGATTTCTCTTGGATATGAAGATGTATGTCGGTTAGTGGTTATTATGCTTTTATTTCTTAATTAAAATTCTACTTTTCTTACTTGGCTATAAAATTTCACTTTTTGAACTAACTGACACAAAATGGATGGAGAATTGAAATCAGAAGCTACAAGTCTCCCGTTACTTTCCTGTTTTAGCAAACACCATTTCAATGATACATTGCCAATAAAAGACTGCATTTCTACTGAACTATATAATTGATATGGTTTATTGTAAGCTTATTGAAAAGTATATGGAATTGAAATGTTTTGGTAATGGTACTTGAAAGTATTTTGAATGCATTTGCGATGTTCGATATGGAAATTATTGGCTACATTTTGATTCTGCAATTTCGCCAAGGTTTCAATGATAGAATATTTCTTTAAATCCAGGTATACTGAAGAAGCAGAAAAATGCTTTCTGCTTATAGAATTCTTGCTACTCTTTCAAAATATGGATTTAATTTAATGCAGATTAGTCAAGAACATTTGAAATTAGAATTTTTATTAATTGGTAGCATATTTATTTAATTTGTCATAATTTATAAATGAGAGCAGATAGGACATGTTTACTATAGATTTTATCAAAAGAAGATAAATTGTCATCCTATATAGAATTATATAGGATGATAGAAGAGGCTAAGATTCTACATGGATTGTTCTTTCACTTTTCAATCAATATGTTTTTACGTTTTGAAAATTTAAATTCAAGGAGTTATTAATTGATTATTATTTTTAAAATAATAAAAAATGTACATATATATTCTTTCGTTGGATGTTTGTACAGATTTTTGTACTTTATTGTCTTTTTCTTAACAATTTAATCATATATCTCAAATTTTGAATACAAGTTTGTATATTTTCTGTTTATAAACTTTTATTTATAATTATTATAATTTATTACTCTCAAGGTGATATTTTAAGGGGATATGCCTTTACTTTTTAACACTAATTTGCTTATAATCAATTCATATAAAATACTAATAGTAAACACATTTGCTAATATTAAAGTAGAAATCTCTCGTGCTTGATTATTAACCATATATTTTTCTTCTGAGCAGAAATATTCTGTGCTACTTTGCATGTTTCCTTCTTTATTGTGAAGAAATACAAATATAGACCATTTACTCTATTTCAAAATAAAATTGAATTAATCTGCAAATATTTTCGTTACAAAATTTTTTGTAAATCCATTAACACTCCGAGGCTTCAAGAGGCATTATAATAACATAAATGCAAATATTGTTATAAAAATAATATCTTTCATCAAAAATATTTCCATTTATTACAGTAACTCAATTTGCGTGTCAGTGCATTTCTTTTGTTATAAGTAGAAGTAAGAAATATATAAATCCATTCTATTTCTCCGCTCTCAGTTGTTGTTTCTTATTCATATAAGAAATTATTTCCAATCTTCCTTGTAACAATATCAAACCAGTAATGAAAAAACCATGGATCTAATAAGAGCATAAAGCATAAAGGATGTAATTAAGTTATGTAAATTATGAATTCATTGAAGCATTTATTTATGAATATGATCTTTGCTAACACTTACAAGTGATTCAATATTTGAATATTTCAATCTAATTCCTTCCCTTCAATTTTTAAAACATCAGATTAATGAGGAAGGGAATTAATTTTTACTTTGTTCCTAATAAATATCTTTAAGAGTAGAAAAGAATAAATATATTTATGCATACACTAAAAATAAAATCAAACAATAAAATCGAAAAGTATTGTGAATAAATTGAAAATATACATGAAACAACTTTCCAAAATATAAAATGTCCGAATTGTTTGTAAAAATTATAACATATTATATTTAATATAACATTCAAGATTTAAATTTTTAAGAGAGAAAATAAATAGTAGAGGTTGAATGATTTTGGATTAGTTAAGTTGCTGCTTAAATTTAATATTTTTTTTATCTTATCAATAAATTTTTTATTACAAAAACCGAATGATGTTTCACCATTCATAACTATTTATAGGAATGTTCTGTCTTTGACACTGTTTGAGTTGATGCGATAAACAATCTTAAAAATGTGTTGCATAGGTGCACAAAATGGTTTGATAAAACCACTATATCTCGACCATGAAGATCAGAGAAGAAACGGAATTTCTTTTTCAACATTTATCTTTTACCACCTCATCTATATCTAACTTTTATTTCTTCCAACTACCGGTAACACACCATAGATGACCAATGTGACATTACTACTATGAAGTACTCTGATTCGCATACCACGCAATTCCTGAAATGAAGTATTTAGGATTTCAAGAGTTAAAAGAAGTTGCCATTTTCTACGCCACTTTCCATATCTTTTGAATCAAAAGACAAAATGATATTCATACATATATTAGTATTGATTTGAAACTTCAATAACTTATGCGGAGAATGGAATGCTTAACGGCTTACAAGATCCATATTAATGCTGAATAAATTATCTGAAGTGCGATGCACAATATATGCTGTTATATTACAAAATACCACTTGCTGACAAAAAATGCCATGCAACTTTTAGCTCTTCGGCCTTTATACCTAAATCAGAAATAAATAACAACCGAATTGTAGATTTTTATATCATCTATAACAAATAAAATATTTATAACTATAATTACAGTATTGATATTTTAATTCAAGCAGTGTAATAACAATACTTATGTAATAATTAAAATTTAGTAATTCCTTTTCTAACTCGATTTCATTATATCGAAGCAGATGAAATGGAATTGAAACACAGTTGCAAACTCAATTTAAACAAACGCATTTTGAATTTCCGAGTATTTGATAATGAGGAAATTTTTGACGACAGGTATCATGACAACACATTATTTGATGGAACAGAAAAATTATGCATTGTTAAATTAAAGAAATAATTGTATTAAAATTCAATAATTCATTATAAGCATTGTTTGCAGTTTTACATATTTTTGTACATCTGCTGGATTTGTAGTATTTCACCCAACAAAAGAGGAATTCAGATATATAAGGTTGATGTCATTACGGAGTAATTCTTTATTCATTCTAAATAAGCAATTTAATAAATAGCTTAATTTAAAATGGGAAAATATGAATAAAATGTTTAAGAGCCATTGTGTTTGGTTCTGTCATTTTTAGATTTAAATATATATCGTCTACTTTTTAATTCTATATTCAGATTTAATTAATCTTTCTGGTGCAGAAACTTTTAGAACTAGTTAATAAAAATAAGTTTAAATTGAGTAGTGTTAGTGGAATTTGCTGTAAAATGTAAGACGCGTCTCATGAAAGACTTTTTTAGACAATACACGCATCCATGTATCAAATTATAATTAAATTAACTCCAGACAAAATTTTACTTTAAATCATGTGAAAATATAATGATTTCTTCGGAAGATGATGTATGCCATCTGAAAATAATTAGAGAATAAATAAAAAAAATATATTCTCAAATTGATTTAATCTAATTGAACTGAAGATTGTATGGATGATGTATCATTAAATTCTTATATGTGATTATTTGCTCTTTGACAGTAAAATAACTTAATCACTATCCCTTTAATTGCAATAGTACTCATTTTAAGTCGTGTTTATGTGTGTGAGGATACATTAGTAAATATTTTGTGTTCTTTTTTGATGAATTTGCTAGATGAATAAAGTATTGAGCAATATTTCGAATACAATAAATAAACTTGAACGCAAAAGAATATCTTTTAAATTTCTATTTTCTACGTCTCGCAAAATAAAATACAAAAATAAAATAAAAAAATATTAAATCAAATGAGACCAAGGTAACTGAATTCTCCCTCAACAGCAAACCAAACTCCAATCCTAAAGAATACTTGAATAGTTCTACGCCTGAAAACGCAACGTCGATGCTGAAGGAGAAGGTGTCAGATTTCTTACTCGCTAACTATTTACTTAAACTCAGCATTGCGAGGAAATAAGTAATATGAAAACTCCTCGTTTCTACTTTTCCAAGAATATATATATGTATATATAAATCTCGATATAGATATAAATACATACATATAAAGCCGGGAGTCTGATTTGATAAAAAAATATATATATCCAATCAAGTTGACGTTTGAGTAGGGATCCTCTGTGTTTGCACTACACTTAAGCAAGGAGGTACCGGAACCGAGGATAGCATCTTGCAGTGGATGCGAAACCGATAGCAAAAATGAATTTTGCAGTCACTTCTCCGAGTGTTGCTACTGTAAATGGTTTTTGAAAGTGTGAAGCCACGGTTTATCCTTTTTTTTTCTTTTGCACTAGGTATGACAAAACACGAGACCGAAAACAGTTTTATTTATTGAATCCCTGCAGCTTTCTTGGAATAGACCATGCTTTATCTAATATGTTTATTTTCTGAATCGCAATGGCTCAAGATTTGGGAAGCGAAAAAAAAAAAAAAGAAAAGAAAAAAGAAAACAGAATCCTGGGAAAAAGTGAAAAGAAATATACTTGGTAAAGTTTCTTGGGTGGGATAAACGCCAGTCTGCACTCTGTTGAAGCTTGAGTAGCAACTGAAGAATTTTGTTGAAAATTTGCTCTCAGTTACTGCTATACCTTCCCTTGTTTGAATGAATTCAATATAAAAGGAGAAGGAACATATACTTTTGGATTATGCAAAACTCGAAATATTATGAGCATGAAGGGTTCATGAAGTTGAGTATTTTATTTTTTCTAGAAACTTCCGGGATGAAGTTTTTCGAAACTGAAATATTTGAAATATTTTTAAGCATTTCTTTGGTAAGACATTTTATCTAAATTTCGTACATTATTATTCAAATGCTATAACGGTACGTACAAAATAATGAATTAATCAAACATTTGTTGGATTAAAATTTAAACTTCAAAAAGTTGTGCAATAATTTAAAATTCGGAACTTTCAGACTCACAAAACATTTGAGTTCATCAAGTTTTTGGTAAATTACTTTTGATGTAGCTTTATAACTAAATTCTTTGGAATAATGACTCATAATTATTAAATTCAAATGGATAAAATTTCAACAACAGCTTCGAAATAACCTACGCCGAAATGTATTATCAGATACAAATTAAGTTAATATAAAATTGATACTACTAAAATAAAGATTACAACTTTCAATTATAAAATCGTTTCTCAATTCTGAAGTATAACATATTTAACTAAAACAACATTAAAATCCTTACACATATATGGTTTTAAAAATAACTATGTTCAATTGTTGTGTTCCTTCCAATGAAAATAGCGCATTTTTTTTATAAAGGCAAATTCGTATATTTTATAATTTGTCTATATGACAATAATAAACTATATCTGATTGAAAAATATATATTTTATTAGATTTTAAAATTAAATATTTTTCCAGTGGGGCATAATTCCATGAAATTTCTATAAAAGTAACTGGATGTAAGCATAAGCGTTAAAATCAGATTTATCCCCTCGAGTTTCGATAATTTCGGTCATCAATATAATAGAGAATGACTAATATAAATGTAATACGCAGTAAATGCCTAAATTTCTGATTCCAATGGAAGAAAAATTTTAATCCATTCTAATGATTATGCTCATAATAATAACGAAATGTTAATATTTATTTAGAGGGGATTATCATATGTTTCATGTAAGGCGTGAGAAACTCCCATATTCCGTACCTCTTTCTAAAAAGTCATGTTGTATTCGTACATCAGTCTGAATAGCATTTTTTTCATAATTCTTGCAAATAAGTCCCACCAAAAGGAAGGAAATTTCGCAATAGAAGAAAAAAGTATATTATTCGTGCCAGTTACGTGAAATCATCGTAATTTCTGAAAAATAAATTACTATTTGCTTTATGTTCATTTTGAATGAAACAGCTGCAGTGATATATATATTCAACTCCTAATACTAATGAATCAATAAAGGAAATAAGAGATAAATCCTTCTACTTTGGTTAATACTATCTCAGATTTAGGAATTATGTTTTAGGTTCTATGAAACTGAATGAAAGACTTTATTAATCTGCATTTTTCAATTCTGAATTAAAGTACATAAATAAACTGGCCTGAAGATATTTAAAAATGATTATTTCAAGGTATTGAAAATGTGTAAATAAGTTATATGAGATTTTCATCAAATCTCTATTAGTAACGGTGGCGTAACAATAGATTTTTTAAAAACACGTGTAAAACATACGGCAAATGTGTATATAAAACTCCCGCAGAGGGCTTATTTATTAAAATTCTTCTGTAAAAAGCAATGCTTGTCAGAAGTAAAACAATTTATCATGAATCAAAATAATTTAATTTATAATTAAAGATTTTTAACATTATTTCTAGTTGATATCCATTTCTTTTTATTAGGAATAAGCTCTCCATGTTATTTTAAACAAAGTTAAAGAATAAACCTATTACGAAGATATCAGCCATATTTAAACGATACTTAAAAGTACCATCGGTAAATAAAGAGTTAAATCAAATGTAGTAATTTGAACGATATTTTTAAAAATCAACTTTCAGAAAATTACCGAATTATGTATTTATAAAATATATAATACAATCATTCTTCCTACGGCGAGTAAAATTTGAATGAAAATTAATTAATAATTTTGCATTTGTATTATTACATTAGTCAATTATTTATGAAATGTTAATAAAAATGTTTTAACTTTTTTTTTCGTTTGTCGACTACTTACCAATAACAGATTTAGAAATCAGGTGCAGACATCCTTCGTTACAAAAGAGAAATACAAGAGTCTATTTTCATAAAACTGCAACAAGATTTCACAGTTAACATCATTTTATCATTTTTTTCTTCTTCTAGAAACGAATATATTCTTCCGGAAGAAGTAATGTTTTTAAATGTCACAAAACACAAAGAGAAATTTAACATCAAGCACAACATCCAGTTTATCCTCGAATGTCAATTGTTATGTCGGAACGGACATGTCTTTGAAATAAAATTCCGAGGAATCCTTCCTCGTAGTTTCATCTAGATACTGTAAAATGTAGAGTAACACAAAGAAATAAAACACGTCCATATACATTGAGTCATATATATTCGAGATGAGATTATATATCATGCATTTCAGCATATGTCTTCTTGTCATCTGGTCACAATAGACGGAATGGGATGGTGACTGTGTACGGTCTGAAAAAAATGAGGTCTATGTTAGAACAACGAGAAATTTTGGTTTTACAAAATAAAAGGAGCTTAATCATGCATTGTCTACACTTAAATTTTATTCTATTATGAACAAGGAACTAGGAAACTGAGCTTAATCATGCAATATCTACACTTAAATTTTATTATATTATGAAGAAGGAACTTTATTCTATTTAGAACAAGGAGAAATTTGGTTTTACAAAATAAACTGAGCTCAATCATGCATTATCTATATACTTAAATTTTATTCTATAATGTTAACTTTCAATAAGTAATTTAATTCATTAAGTATCTAATCGAAAACACCAAATAATTAAAAGTTTTTTGACAGAGTAAAGTTTGATTATTTTAAATTCAAATGTTATTTTTTATTTTCAACTTGCTGCTATCCTTTGAAATTGAAACAGCTATCTTGTTTAATTAGGAATGATAGAAAGAATGGTATTTATTTTCTTATCGCAATGAATACATTCATTGAAATTGAATGATATTTACAGGAGAAGTATAAATTATATTTATTCTATTTTGCTTTACATTATTTTTCAGGTGCTTTAGAATCGACAATATTTTTGGTTTTACCATAGAAGCAAAAATAAATTTATTAGTTGTCCGACTCAGGAGCATCTAACATACAATTGGCCATGTAAAAAACATGGATTTTCTAGATTCAATATTAGATAAAATAATTTTTCAATGTCTATAACTCTCGCAGAAGTTCAAGTAATAAGTTGACAAGATTTTATCGCAATCGGATGAACGGTACGGCAGCGTATAAGATACGAACCAATAAAAATTCATTTTTATATTTTATATATAATAATTGTATTATGCCTATAACCTTTGCGCACGTGCAAGCAATAAATTGGCAAAGTTTTATCGCAATCGGATGAACGGTATAGTAGCATTCATTTTTATATATTAGATTATTTCAATGTTAAATTTATCAGTGAATTCAATGTAGATTAAATCTCATATGGAATTTCAGATCGTATATTCTTATAAGGATATCATACAAAATGCCCTTATTATTTAGGGAATTCTGTCTAATATTAATTAATATAGTTCTTCCCAGATTAAAGTTTTTATTAGAAATATCTTGTATCATCCATAAGATTGTAACGATAGGATAGAATAAATTATAGTTAATTCAGAAAATCTTTGTTTCATATTTACGATATTTGACCTCATTTTATTTAAATACATGCTTTGACTTCCTTGCGAAAGCATGGTTTGAGTAATGAGTAAGTGAAATTTCATTAAGGATTAAATCAAGAGATTAAACGTTTCGAAAATACCGATTTCCATTTCGCAATCAGAGCTTTTCAAATTAACGGACTTTTAATTAGTAAATATCAGTTGGTTTAATTAAAATTTCAATTAGGCTTAATTCAGATGATTCAAATTTAAATGAGTTTCATCATAAATATATATTGATTAACATATGTATCTTTCACTTCAAATGTATTTTAATTCATGTAGAAATCATTTTATCTTATTGTTAAGGAAAATCTTAATAAAAATTACATTATTAGTACATTAAATTGTAAAAATAGAAATCGTCTCAAGGAATATGATTTTCTGTTCTACAGAGTTTAGATGCATTAGCATTAGATGTGGATTTCCTAACTTTATACGGTAATTAGATGACCAGGGCAATAAAGTATCTCTAGTGTAAGTGTTCATGAATTTCGATGTCAGAATCAGTGTGTGGCAGTCTCATTTACATGGTCATTTTTTCAAATTAGTTTGCATACTAACCTATAGTTGTAGTTACAATGACATTAAGATCACACGACATTTTTACTATATTAGAGAATTACATTTAAATGGACAATTACGAAAACATTTGTTAAAATGGACATATTGATACCAACAAAAAGCCTTTGTTAAAAGATATTGGCTAGTAATAAATGTGATCAGTGGAAACAGAAAAAGATTTTGCGATTTACAATTGTATTTAGTGTGAGATTTTCTAATTGAAGGAGTTGTATCAAAAAATATGGCCATCCTACTTTTAATGTTTATAGAAATTTCTTTACTTCTTAAGTAATTAAAATATAAAGTCTTGTATTGTTAAAAGTTTTACTGACTGTTTAAGTTTTACTCATTTGTTTCATATTTCTTCATGTTTTATACTGGCTGGTTCGAAGGAGAAATGCTCTCTAAAATTTGGTCTCTTAATCTTCTTCATCAAAATATATTTAAGCCTCAAATTTCGATATTACCATAAATCATATCATAGCATTAAGACATTTTGTTCATTGTATACTATATATCTATCTATTTTGCTCTCTAAGACTTAAATTTGAAGAGATAAAACTTTAATAAATAAGAAATCTGTTTTGCTGAAATCAAGCATATCTTGTAAGAACTCGTCTTCATAAAACCGTTTCCTTTACTATTACAGTCTTATTTGTTGCATATTGAACCTGTTCAGAACATGACTTAAAATCATTTAGGGAGACATGGAAGCCGAAATAGGCAAATAATATGAATTTCGGCCCATGATTTTAAAATAACCTTTATACAATAATGTTAGTGATATTGGACATCATTTAATATACTTTGTTGCTGAGAATGGTGTGACCATATCCAACGCCTTATATCATCATGTAATCAAATGTTGATTTAAAGGGTGATTCCAATCTGTTAAAAGCAATTCACTGGGTGACTTGGCACTCACCTGGTGGGAAGACGCGGAACCAAATTGGGAATGTATTGACTCTAGACATGTATCGCTTATTCAATTAGAACCGATCGATGTATAGATGAATTTGATTATTACTTGACTATTGCCATTAAAATTTCAAACGCTCTTAAGATAAAGGAGAAGAGTCAAAAACCATTTGATTCTGAAAAGTGGAATAATGGAATAATTAAGCAAAGCGAAACACACAAAATCTTGTTGAAATGGAAAATATGGAAACAAAATGGGGTACATTAGTAATATGTCGGAGAACATTGATGAAACTAAATCAAAAGATTCATTTGATGAAAAATCCAGGCTCACATTACAATCAAAAGTAGTGTCATATAAAAATATGCCACTACTATGCATTCAAGGAGATCAATGGAAGGTTACGAAAAAGACTAGGATGCATGATAAAAGACTCGTCGGTTTAAAAGAAAGACAGTTTTACGAAGATATTTTTAGAAATTTTGGACATCTGAAAGTGTCTAATCAAATCAGAGCTTTCTTTCGTGAAATTAAGGATAAAATAAGGATTTTAAACCTATATTTAATGTATGTAGAAACAAAGGAAAATAATTTTAATTGGCAATAAAATGCTTTACTGATGGAATGAAAAAGTTTAATGGTTTATTTAATGGTAATACTCAGTGTGAGGTTTGGGTTATGCCAATTATTGGTAAAAAAAAATGAGTTTTTTTCTACATCCATCCTTAATAAAAATTAAAGAAAGAATTAAAAATCCTTTTTCAAAAAAAAAAAAAAATAACCTCTTAACCTAGATTCAATTCCCTGCCCAACACACAAAGAGTTGAATAAGTCTACTCTTATATTGTTGAAGGTTGAGACGGGCTTAAACTTTCTAACTGCATGATGTTGTAAAGTTTCTTTTTCAAGGGTCTTAATTACGTATTAAGAGAGGAAATGGATTTAAAATGCCATTGTCAATACCATATGCAAAATACCAATGATTATGTAATATTCATAATCATGTGAATTAATTAAAAATCAGAAATAAATACCTGAGTTGGAGGAAAATGCGATTTGTGAATGACATTTTCGTATGTGTATTCCTTGCAGTCTCCTAGACTTTCATATATCCGCTCAGTTCTGGTATTCGGAGTCAAATCCACATATTCTGGAAAGAAGTAGAGTCTTTAACTTCAATAAGTAGCTTCATTTAAACTTTTCAATGCTTGCATTTGTACTAACATTTCATTACTATGTATTATGATGCAAATAATAAGCAATAAAATATTATATTACATATAATACGATAATTAAGAAAAAATATCTAATGTCATATTGTTATTTGTATTATCGATGGAAATTATTGGAGTAAAAATAATTTCTGTATTCAGTTGTATACTAATATTTTGTACAAGAAATTTACATGAACCCTTACAAGATGAATTGTGCTATTTCAATTCATGTAATAGCGTGAAAAAGGGATATATTTAATTTGTCCAAATGATTTTGCTATTGTTAGTTAATTGTTACTGCAGTTTAAATGCATGTTTAAGTATAAAAAACATACCGTTATTTTACATATAAGTAAACCCAAACATTGTAGCCATAAGAAAATAGGTCTAAAACTTAATTAAGACCTATTCTTGTAAATATAGTGTTTTATAAGTTTGTAAATTCTGATACAAAATAGTGATTTTCAATCCAGATTCTTTAAATGTGCATAAAAATAAGAAAAAATAGAATATAATATTTTTAAAAAAAGACATTGAAAAAAGTATATTCAATAAATGCATTAATTTACTACCACATTTAAAAGTATTTTTTTTTAACTTTTATATTTAAATCAACGTACTTTTATATTTAAATTAGCATACTTTTATATTTAAATAAACGTACATTCATATTTAAAAATACTCAAAATATATTTAAAAGTAATTTTCTAAAATTTTCAATTTGATTTAGAAAAAAGGGGAATTTATAGAAGTTACTTGAATAGGTAGGCTACTAAACTGTTTTAAAATAGTCAGATTCAAATGGTACAGATGTTGAATGTTATTAAATTACATTTCGTGCGTTACTTGTTTTCTTTCTTACTAAAATGTCTTGAGCGCTTCGGCATATCATATGAATAAACATCATCTCTAAAATATCTTATCTTATCTTACCAGATTAGATAATATATATCAGATAAGATAAGAAGATCTTATCTTATCTTATCAGATAATATCTTGCTAGCGTGTAAATAAATTTTTTCAGATTATATTAATTTAGAATAATTAATAGAACTTTCATATTAAATAGAATGATTATCTCTCATTTACGATTCTTTTATTCTCAAAGAATTTTGATTGAATGTAATTCTTTGCCATAAAAAATTGATTTAATATGACTAAAGTCAATGTTTATTATTATTTTTTAAATTTTCGAGTAAAAATGTACATATATGCATCTTTCCGAAATTTCAGTTCATTTCCTAAAAATACGGCCTGGTAAAACGTATCTTTTAATTTATTTTTACTGTTGAAATATTAATGTGGTAATGACCAACTTTGTAAACTGGATTTTTTAACTGCTCCTTTCAAGAATGATATTAGTTTTTGTTTATTTTTATTGACATCCATATTCTCCCCATTTTTTTTTAAATTCTGATTCTAATGCACTATTGTTAACAATGGAATTAATAATTTCTTATTTTTAATCACATTTCATTGAAAATTAAGTAGGTTACTATGGTGCAAAAATTAAATGGTGCACGATTTTGAAATGAAGAATCAATGTCAGATTTAAAATTATAGTTTATACAATTTCCTTTAAGTATGAATATACTTTTTTTCACATTTTATTCGAAAAAGGGAGAAAGGAAAAAATGAGAATTTCTCGAAAGACTAACAAAAAGTTTTCATTTGACACCTAAAATTAATCCTGTAATATGTATGCACATATGAAATAAATGAAAAGCATAACATTGCTCTGTTTGTCTGTTGCATCTGATTATTTAGCAATATATTCGCATAATGATTGCAAAGTGAAGTGAATTATTGGCTGTCGAATATCTCTAAACCATTACAGCATTATAAAAAGAAAGAAATATAATATCCTTGAGAATAATTTGCTATAATATATTAATTTATATCATTTCATACCTTTATTTTTAACGATGGATTTGAAATTCTGAGAAAAACGAAATTGAGAAAATCTAATTTCTAAAATTTCTAAAATTTAGTGAAATTTTATTCAACAATACAAATCATTATTACACGCTTTTAAAATATAAGTGAAGATGTCTAAGTCAGAATTTTAATAATAATCTTTTTTTTTCAGTATTTACCAAAAGTTTATCTCATTTCTATACATCATTATATTAGAGATTGATTTAGTATTTCAATTCCTCTATATATGAATTTAAAAATATTTTTAAAATAGTTTATAACATTCAGTTTCAGCAGGGGCTTTTCATATTACGTCAAATTAATGAGTAAAAATGATTTATGAACAAAAATTATTAATAGTTGCGTATAATTAGTATTATGAATTATCTTGTTTATCTGTTACCGAAGTTGATAGTTAAGCAGGTGAAATGCATAATAAAAAAATTTCTATCTTAAAGAAAAGAGGAGCGATGAAATTTTCTCAAAATATTTACTTTTGAAAAGAATAATTCAATTCTGAAATTTTATTTCCTTCCTTTTCTATGAAATATGTGCATGCTATTGATTAAAAAATAAAAACAATATATGACGCATATTTCAATATTTTAAATATCTTACTATATCATTCTCATTTTATTTTTATCAAAAACCTTAAAATAGGACACAAACGAATAATTTAGTGATTTTTGTTTTGAAAAAGTTTTAAAAACTTTAGTGAGAGTTTTTAAGGTTGTATAAAAGTTTTGGTAAAAAGAAATTTTTTTTAAATATAAAGCTCAAGAATAAATAAATCTAATAAATTAATAAAATTTTATGATTATCAACATAGTATGTGCATTATATGTGCGCGTGCGTGCGTGTCTGTATATATATGTGTGCGTGTGCCTGTTATACAATATTTTAAAATCGATTTTCTAGTGAGAACAAGAGAGACTGGAATCAATATACACATTCAGTGCAATTTGAAATAGACATTATTAAAATATTCATTTTTTTATGTTTATAAGTTTATATATATGTTATAATAGTAGAAGAATTTTTTTACATTTGAAAATCTGTTATGTTGTGAGGATTAAGATATTTTGAAAATATTGTTTGGTAATAAATTTATTTTCTAAATTTACTTTGGAATGTACATTTTTTCATATGGAAGGGTGCTTTGAAATTCATTATCGGAATAATAGAATACGGTTAATTAAATCTTCAACTTGTTATTTTACTCACCAGTTTGGTAATTCTTTGAGAATAAATCTGTTTGTTTCCCTTCAAAAACTGTCTCTGAACAAGATGGAGTCCTGAAAAGAAATGACAAAAAAAAAAAAAAAAAAAAGAATTCAGGATACAAATAAAATATTTGTTTTTAATAATTATTATGATGAATTACATTTTAAGTTAGTATGAAATTCGATCGATGTTTCGACATAATTTTTTTTCTGCTTTTATTGATTCTTCAGGGAAATTAAGAAAATACATATACATTTTTCGTAGAATATATTAGGTTTTGTATGAAATATTTAAAATATTCTGTAAATGCCTTGTAAAAGAATATTGAGTATATATCTTGCTTGATATTTTCGTAACATTATTTTAAAAGAATAATATCAATATAAACAATTTTTGGAAAATCAGAATAAGATAAAAATGATATAATTATTCAATATATTTATATCGCAGAAAAAATAATATGAGACAGGATGATTGGGAATAAGGAGCGATTGCGAAAGGTCATTTCAAAGCTCTTGACGTGGGTAGAGAGAACTAATAAGCCTTTATTTTGTTTAAAACATTTTTAGAGGGGTAAAATAAAGTATTCTTCCACTTTTTATAGTGATATTTGATACTGTATGTTTACTTTAGTTGCAATTATTCTTAACAATTTCATTAATTTAACCCTTTCATTCGAGAACTTTATTATCCGTCCTTTATTCCCGTTATTTATATAGTAAATTGCGAATTTATATTTTTGAGAATCTTTAGAATATAATGGTTTTGAGGAAATTTCACTTCTCATCTTCGAAAAGTTTTTAGAAATAGATTCTTGCTTTCGATTTTATCTAATAACTTTCATTACAATTTAATTGGAAGCTCGGAATTCTTTAAAAATCCACATATTTAAAACAATGTGTTATTTAGTTGCAATTATTAATGTGTTAATCTTGCAAGGAAATGGTAGTAACTAAATTTCTACTAAGGCAAGAATTACTTTGCTGCAAACAACATATTTTTTGATATGAGAATAGAAAATAGAATCGTTCATGAATGAAATCATATAAGCACTTCGAAATAATTTATTTACAATTTTTGCAATATAAAAAAAGAACATGCAATCAAAATGTCTTTTATTTATCATACATTTAAATTTTCAGCTTTATTTTGAAAGGTATTTAAGTGATATAAATGATAATATTTTGTTTTGTCTCAGTTAATAACTTTACTTTTGAAAGAATTATGAGGAATAAATTTTATTAAATAATTTGGCCCTAAAGAATCATATTCAATAAAATATTTTTGACATTTCATCTTTTTTTTAAAAAAAGTCACGCGTTTTTATAAGATAGTAACATTCAAATTTTCAGAACACACTCAGTTTCAGTCGCAACAGATTTAAAATTTACTTTTTTATTTAAAATCTCAATTTCTCAAGAATATTTTACAAACATGATTCATAGGACCAAGTATTGGTATAAAATTTTAAAATTCATAATTCATCAGAACATTGATCGGCTCAAACTGAACAGTATAGTATTTTTTACTTAATTATACCGCTTTTCCAATTAAATGTATATACCTATTAATAAATTATTTAGAAATTAGTCGCTGGACCAGGATTAGAGTAAAGAATATATTAAATCATGTTTGCGTAAAATGACACAGAATAATTGAATTAATAATGCAAATATTTTAAACATCTTACACCTGTTTTTCCAGAAAATATCATGTTCTATATTTATTTTATTTCTTAAAGACATTCGCGAAGTGAAATTTGCACATCGCTTTTGGAAGTGCATTTCTTGGCAAATTCTTTTAAAATTAATTATTTCTTAAAATTTACAATTAATTATAAAAATCACGAAAATTCGATGTTTTTCTTTAGTATGTGTGCAATAATTTCAAAAATAATTATCGAAAGAATATTTCATATGCTTTCAAGAAGAAAAAAAATACTTTTCTAAACACGATAGTGTATTTTTTTATGTGATTTTCATTTTGTAGTCCCACATTTAATATTAAGTCATTCAAACTATTAATATGAAACTATTTAATATGCAAGGTCATTCAAAAATGCAAGGTCATTAATATGAAAGGTCATTCAAGGTCATTCATTCTTTAAAAAGGACATAGGGAAGAAAAAAAAAGTGGGAGCACTATGGAATGTTTCTACTAACAGGCAGAAAAGCATACACAAAAAAGTAAAGAATATGATTTCCGAACTTAATAATAATAAACCACAATTTTAAGAAAGTTTTGCTTTTCGCGAAACAATAATATAAAGAACGCATAATCTTAAAGGATATTATTAATTTGAATTCTATAAAAATTCGTATATTTTTTTTATAAATTTCGTTTACAAATAGCGAGAAGCAAAACGAAGATTTTTAGGAAAATTTCTTCATAATTAATTAAGTTGTCAATTCAGTGTTAAATAATAGCTATGCCTTTTAATTATCTTAAAGGGGGCCTTCCCAACCAATTTGTTAAGCGCTCTTTTACCTCCAAATTGTCGCTTGTTATATTTAGATACTTAAGTTAATCTTTTAAATTTTCCATAAATCAGTAAGGAAATTAAGTGCTGTTTAAAAAATTACTTGGCTCAAATGATTTAAAGAATGATTTTATTTTAAAGAATAAAAATTTTGAAATTATTCTCTCTCACAAATAAAAAAAAACATATAAAAAGGCCCGTATTTAATTAATTTTACACAGACAGACTACTAAAAGTACTACTTTGGGAATGCCGAATCGTTCATCGTAAAATTGTGTTTTTAATCGCATAAAGTTCATTAAATCTGGTTGTGAAATATTTGAAGTTGTTAACAGTGAAAAATTAAATAAGTCTTGTCAAACTCATGAAAGTAATCGATGATTATGAAGTTGATGTTAAACTACATGTAATCAATCATTATAATTTTAGAGGCAACATACATGTTGTCAAAGATATTTTGACAGATTTTTAGGTAGAGGAATCTCATTTTCTTTAAAAAAGCACAAAAATGTGTTAAACTACAGAAGAGGCAAGCATACAATTCACCACTTTGGATCTAAGTACATATTCATATAGATAAATTAACATTTCTAAAAGTATATGATATTAGCTTAATATTAAAAATTATATGATATTGGCTTATTATTAAAAATTATATGATATTGGCTTATTATTAACAATTATATGATATTGGTTTAAAATATCTCCAATACAAAAGATTATGTCCAATGAGAGATTTACTTGGTTTTGATATGGCCATCAATCATTTGCCGTGTTATATTGGCAATCATACATCATGGAGAAAATTAGATGGTGTTTAAAAATCGCTTGGTTGAAATGATGCTCTGATTTTAAAGAAAAATGTTCCGATGTTAAAGTAAATATGTGTATTAAAAGAAATAAAATAATTCTTGAATTATAAATATTAAACCAAGAAGTATTTTTGCCTTAAACAACCATCTAATTAAGTATAGAAAGGATTATATGTGGAGATGAAAATTTATATGAAAACAAGGCTTTATTTGTTATAGATACCAAATCAAATGTTTTTAAATATTCACATTTGATAATTAAACAATTGATTATCATTTCTTAATTGGAAAGCAGACAGGAAAAAAATGCATAGTTTCGAATACTATATCAAAATATAATAAAGTAACAAAGCTGTTATCAACATGATTTTCAAGGTTCGATCATCAGTTATTTAAACTAATAAATTTATTTTAAGTATGAGAAAGCTTTTAAAAATTTCATCTTGGTAGTAGTGGGAATAATAGAGTTTGAAAAGTTATATCTTTCAAGATAGTATATGCCTCTGTTTCTGAAAAGTCATTTTATCTTACGTACTTTAACCAAACAAAGCGCAAATAAATAAATACACCAAACTAGGAATTTGACGTTTACCTATTTATCATGTAGAAGTACAATGTACACTCAGGTGTCATTCTTTTAAGAGAAAATAATGATTTCCTTAAACAATACCTATTTTCAGATAACCTTAAAAATGATCTTCTGACAACAATTTATAAAGCAACTACAGCTTGGTAAAATATTTATTAAGAAATATTTTCCAAATGATATATTATTTAAAATACCCTTACACTCAACTGCAATATGTTTCTTGGAGAATAAAGACGCATTATCCGAAGTAGCAATAAAATGGAATGGGATTTAAAATTCCACTGAATGTGGAAAGCAATATCCAGTTTGATAACACTTTCTAGAGAAACCGCAACTTAACATGAAATATGCGCCTGCCGAAGGAAATATATGTGAATGATGGGCTCGGAGAGTAAGAATTCGAAGACATTTAAGCTAGGGAATATAAAATGAATGCAAGCAAGGAGAATGGTCCCTTGACAATGGAAAAGGAAAACGAAAGGATACTATCCGGAAAATATTTGACTCTGCCATGTCTTGATGCTGTAGTTGATGCTTCACAAGTGCTGTAAACAATGAAATACGCTGGATAAAAAGCGATGGTTATTTCGCTTCATACGAAGAATGCGGTAGAGGATAGGAAAATCCATACATATTTGAACAGTCTGATTTTAGGAGGCAGACAATTCTTGTTTTGACTGAATGTGTTACTTATCTTAAAACAGCATGTATTTTACAATAGATAAATAGTTCAAGATGGAATATAAGAAGGTGCTTATTCGTATTCTATCAGTTGAAGAATTTACATCGTCTTTTACGAGCATTTATGAAACTCTGGAGTTATACTTTTAGCTAATTTTTAAGCATGTTACTATAAAAAATTGATAGTTTATATTTGTTAACCTATGAAATATAGAGTTGTTTTAATTCTTTCCTCTAAAATTACCGTTTCCATTAGATGTTGATGATGTAATTATACTTATATTTTAATTATTATAAGTAGTTAATATTATTTCTAGTTTAACCTTTTAATTCGTAAATAGTGAAAAAGGGCATTAAACAATTTTTTAAGTGCAAATAATTAATAAAATAATTTTTTTAAAAAATATTTACATTTTTTTTCACTTTTTAAATAAATAATTATATAATTAATGAATTTATTTTCATTATTATGCAGACATTTTTATATGAAATCCATTTAAAGCATTTGATGACGTCAATATCTAAAAGGAAAAAGTTCCATCTGAGCAACGTGCCAAATAAGGGATGTCTAAATTTAAATTCCAATATTATTAAGCTTTTGTTGAAACTTATAATTTCTCCTTCATCATACATTTAGGAAATTTTTCTGTGTCACTCTATGTTATTCTAAATGTTCTGCTTATTTTACATTTCATGGTATATAATTTTATACATGTTATAGATATTTTTATGAATATTTCCCATAGTTTAATACGAGACAAGTTTTTAATTTTTCCCATAGTTTTATAAGAGACTTGTTTCCTTTCGGGTAGACACATAAAATAATACTAATGCAATGCGTACAATCAAAAATAAAGTATTATATGAAAATGCTTTACAGTGTACTTTACATTGGTCAACATACCCCAGGTGATTATAAAAACATAATCGATATATGAGGCCATAACTATCATACTATTCACAAGAACAAAATAAAATTTTGATTCAAGATATTTTGATGTATGTGTTCAGGAATCATATGAAAAACTATAAGGAAACCCTAACAATTATGGTTATTGCATTGGTTTACACATTTTGATAAAAAAAATGATGATGGTGTCACCATTTGAAAATTTTACAGTTTTGTCAATGTAACTGTACCTGCCAGAATTTAGCTTTTTTTATGATTCTCAAAAACGTACCTAAAAATACCTTGAACCAAAATTGTATGCGTTCCTGTGAATAGTATAATAGTTACGATCTCATATGGCGGGATAGTCTTTCTATAATCATCCGGTGTGTATAAATTTATATTTAATATCATTAGGATTTTTTTACAGAAATGAAATTATACTCATCAGAATATATAGCTTTACAAAAATGAATATCGTAATCCATTGACAATATTCGTCAACATGATTGCAAGCTAGTTTTAATACCCCGGTGTCTCCAATTACACATTGAATTTATACTTAGTTTAGTAGAAATTATATTTCACACTTAAAACTGGTTTGAATATATAACACCAAATACATGTAATGCTTATATTTATATTTTAAAGTGCCGTTTAATATAAAAACACATCAATTTTCAATTTGAATTAATGAAAGAAATCTCACTATATTCAAATGAAACGAGAATTATTTGGTTCTGCACACAATTACTCGTGAATTTAACGTTATTTATAGACTCCTAAATGTGCATGGTCCTTAAATTTAGTTCAGTATTAAATACAGGGTTCTAATTTGATACCAAATCCTATAAACAAAAGGAAACGCTTATGATCATATAAATAAAATATTATATAAAATGATTCAAAATTATATTTATTGATTTACTTAAAAGAGCTTTATTCAGGTTAAAGGCGAATAATGTGAGCATTAATATCCGGTTGAAGAATTATTATTTATGATCCAAATGCAATTATTTCTAGTTCATATCCTCATTGCAAAAACACATTTTGCATAATAAGAAAATACCACTAGTTACAATGAGAAATCAATCATTTTCCAACAGACAATCACTGCTGTAGCTAATTTATTGGCACTTAAACAAACATATGCAGAGCTTACTTTTAGTTCAATCAGTGGTGATAAAAAACTCATTTAACATCAACCAAACCATTTGAACCAACAGAAGAAAAAAAAGTTAATTCAAAAGTTCACACAAGCATTTCATTCAGAAGCTTAATTTATTATGTCTATGCGTTCACGAGCATCCCGACGGAGAATTATTCATTTACGATCTCAACAGATTTTATGGTCTTCGAAGTTTGATTATCTTGACTCTATTTTTACAGATAATAAATTGTTGGATGCTTTAAAGTCTAAAAGCTTCCTACTGCCTCCCTTAACATGCTCCAGCACCTTCCTTCGTTTAGGAAGTGCGAGAGGCAGCTGAAAAATACATTCTCAGCTTTTATTACTGTAATTATGTGTACGGCGGAGGAACGATGACAATTTTTAAAAGCCAAAATGGAAAGAAAAGAAATTTTCTTATCATCACAAAAGCGAAATTATGATTCTACAATCATAATGCCTGGTGGTCATTTCTGTTTATGAGGAGACTTAACGAAGCTCATTTTGTGGACCAGTCTCCTTGGATAAAATATCCCGGGACAAAATACCGAAGCAGATAGATAACGAAGCAGAACCATCGTTCTCTAAGTCGCTGGTGTTTAATAACAAGCTTTTGAATGCGCGCAAGCACTTTTCGCTTCGTTTGTCTCTATGTTGTGTCCGCGAGGTACGATTATCGAAGTCCCTTTCTGGTAATCGATAATCAGAATCAGCTCGTTACAAGTATGTCTGATTCACTCGTAAAGGGCTTTCTTGCCGACGCTGAGATTTATAGTTGCATCCCATGCTAATCAGAGCTCACTTGCGACACATGCTACTAATCTGTTGATGATGTCGTTAAAATGGTGTGCTTCAGTTATCTTGTAATAATGATGGAGATTTCCCAATTAAAGTCGCTTGCTTCAAAAAATAATCATAAGATATGGATATGAATGCTTTATGAAGATTAGAAGAACAAAATATACTCAATGTGATAATCTTTTTTTGAAAAATCGGCATCTTTTCAATAAAATCCAAATGTTTTCATCTTAATGATGTTTAAATTGTGATAAATTTTAATTTTTATGTAAGACTGTGTTAAATTTCGTAATGCGTTTAAGTATGAATTAATGATTTTCATGGTATATTTTTACAAAACAAATTATTTTATATTATGCGAAATAATCTAAAATATTTTTTTATGATTACAAAGTTCAGATATGATTGCAAAAGTTTACATTTATATAAAACTACAATTAAAAATAAAATTATAAATATTTTCCAAATTTTTATCAAAAACTATCATATCTATTCCAAACTACACTTGTAAGTTCTAACTCTATAATTTTTCACCGAGCTTCACGTATTTAGTTTGCTAGTGCGGATATAACTTTATACGTGTTTGAGAATATAATTCGCAAAACTGTGCACAATTGCTGTTGTTAGTTTGTTGACCAAGTTTCAAGTTTCGAAACAGTGTAATTGTAAGATTTATAAAGATGTTTGTTATTTTTTATTTTCTTATATTGTCTATTCAAATCAGTCTCCTTTTTTTATAATCATTAATGACTTTCAATATATAAAATTTATTATGCTTTAAGTATTTGTAAACATGATAAGCAAAAAATTAGTTGTTTAACAATTTATATAATCCTACAAATATGTACATAATATATTCCAAAAATTTATATAATCCTACAAATTCATAAAATAAAATTACTAGTATTTTTTACAATATAATATCCAATGCTGACAACAATCAGTATTATTAATCTGACAAACATTTCAAAGAAACACAATTTGTAGATTATTAAAGTTTTCAGCTGTCATAATAGATTGAATATTTCTAAAAGAAGCACAGTTGTTAGATAGGTTTATGTAATGACGGTTAAACATGGTAGACGATTTCAACCATTATTTTTGAAGTTAAGAATGCTATACTTTATAATACGGTAAACGCGAGCAATCTCTGATGCTCTTTTATGTAATCCAGAAAAGTTGATAAAAAATCACTAAAGGGAATAATTCTGCAGCTAGAATAACATTTTTTTTACACTACATTTACTTTTTTACTTTTAACATTTACTTACTTTAATTTCACTTTAAGATAAGTTAATCATCCATTTTATGGATGATTTGGCACTTAACTTAATTGTCCATACTGTATACTTTCTGGTCATGTTTTGATTCTTTCTTTTAGCTTATGTAAAACTTGATAATATGAATATACAATCTGATTATTCATTAAAATTTAAATATTCAAGTTTGGAGTTTTTGCAATAATTGGAGGAAATTTTTTAAAAAATGAACATTGTGAACACGTATTTATTTAGTATTAAATGTTCATATTGTAATATTCTTAAGTGCAAGCAAAGATAAAGTTCGTAATTAGTCTATACCATGTTCTCAATGTATTCTTCTTAATGAACGTATCTTCTTAATTCGTTCCTTTGGAATGAGAGAAAATGCAATCCCTTCATAACAAGTAATAAGACGAGAGTAAGGTGCAAAAATGTCCATAAAAAATTTAGCATTGATATTTACATCATGAACTTAAAATAATTTAACCCTAATTTAAAATGCATTACTAAGTGATTAGACTATGTCGTATGCAAAATTTTATTACATTAACATATTACTAAATTCCAAAAATATTGAATAGGTATATTTTCTTCTTAAACAAAAAAAAATCAGAATTCTGGTTTATCTAGAAATGAGTGAAAATTCAACCATAGTATTCCCTATTTACAAATATGAAATAAATCTAGTTAATAAATTTGTTGAAAAACACTCATTTTCTTTTTTCGCCATCCAATATTGAATGATATAGTTATTCCAAGGTTAGTTTACTGATTTTCATGATTTCCTCAATGGTAAATATTATAATGCAAAAAGTTATATTCACTCATGTAATAATTACGTATAATGCACAATTAAGGCATTAAGGTTTTTCACCTATTTGATACCTTAATAATCTCCGAAAGTATTTTTCATATGACCTCTTAGATGACGACATACTTAAATATTAGATCATTTCTTATATGGTCAAACAAGAATAAACCTAAAAATCATGATGATTTTCCAATAATCACATACGATATTTAATATTGCTTGGATTTTAATAATTATTTTTTTGGAATTAATTTGTTATGGTTTCTAGTTCTTATGGATGGATTTAAAGACCAGAGAAGTGTGAATTATCTAAGTTTTGACTCCAATATCATTTGCCAAGGCAAGAAAATCAAACTCTCGCTCCTATCCTTTCCATGACTGAAAGCTTTATTTTTTTCTATGTTTCCTTTGATTTCTGCTTACATATATAATGTTTAATTCTGTTCATAATAAATATCATGATCATTGTTTAAATATGATGAATTAAATTCATTAAATATATTGTTTCAAAAATGGTGTGACTAAAATGATAATTGTTTTACGAAATTCTCTACATTATTTAAATGCCTAAAACGCCATTAACCTTCTACGTATCTTATCTTCAAATGAATTACAAAGGTGGTAAAACATTAATCCTCTAAGAATTGTTCTCTATACTAATAACCCTTTATGATCTTGTTTTTAAAAACACAATTTTGGCGTTTGCTTCGACGTTATCTAACAGTCAATAATTCTCAATCAGAAATTCCAACAAGATAATTTTCCAATAATGATTTAGAAATTTATTTTTATTGAGATGATAATATTTTAGAAAGTAATATACTCTCTGAAACATTAATTATAGTAATTAGAGCTCAAAAACTCTTTCACTAATTTGAAAGAAAATATAAACCAGTTATTGATAAATATCTTTAAGTCAATAACTAAAGCGAGAAAAAAAAAGAACAGTCGTATTTTTAATTGTTATTTTTATTTCTCTTCTTTTTAACTATTCTTGAAATAAATGAAATAAGTCTTTCCAGAGTGATAATTGTTTTCTGTTACAATGAAAAGCCATTCAAGACTACTCGAGACCTTAATTAACGAAGTAAATGGTCTGATTAATTAATTTTAATTGATACTTTAATGAGGATTGGAAAGGAACAAACTGCCCCCCCCCCGTAAATATGTATTATTTTCTTTCCAAATAATGTAACTTAAAAGTAAAATCCAAATTTTTAAAAAGAGATTTTGAGTGCGAAATATTTTGGTTCCGTAACTAAGATTTAATTAGGGTTAAATAATTTCTGATAGAAAGTAACAATTTCAACTTCTCTACGCAAATAAGTAATCATTCAAATATATTGGTGGAAATGTACTAAATTACACTCTTTTTTTAAATGTGTTATGCTATTCATTAGGAAACTAAATTTGAATTATGATAGTAAATTTCATTGTAAAATGTCAAAATCATTTTTATATTTGCTTCTATTATTTGATGGAATTTATAATAATTTCTATATAATTTGTTTTTTATATAGTATATATTTAGTGATGATTCATGTCTTCGAAATAGCAATACATTTCAAAAACTAATAATGACGTAGGAAAAAAATAGTAATTCTTAAGTATAGTAATTCTTAAATAGTAATTTACAATATATATATATATATATATTGTAATTAACCTTCTGTTTTATTAAAACGTTTCTAAAAAATGGCGAGCAATGTGAAAATATTTATGCTGAAAAATAGGAGTCAAAAATTATGTATGTCTAATATGTTTATATTTTAAAGATTATGATTCTTATCACGACTATGAAGATCTTATAGTGAAGGATCTGAAAACGCACTTAGATTAAATCTTTAATTTTAATTACAACTGACAAAGCTTAAATGGTAAATAAGATAATGATTGAAAATTTCGAAAAGAGAGAAATAATAAAGGATGAAAAAATAAAAGAAAAAATGTAATGAATGAAAAATTTTATATATATCAAATCTTTTATTAATTTTACCCAAATAATTTTTTAAAAAATACTGCTGTGAAAAATTCGAATCCTTCTCAATAAAATTGTGTGATTTTAACTTTGTTATAAGGTTCGTTTAAATCTGGGTGCAAAATATTTGAAATTGTTAGGAGTTAAAAATTAAATGAGGCTGTAAAACTCATTACATTCATCGATAATTGTTTAGCTGATTATAAGACACGTGTAATTAATCATTTTTATTTTAACGGCATCATATATTTTATGAAATGTATTTTGATAGATTTTTTGGCAGAGGAATCTCGACTTCTATAAGAAGGAAAAAAAAGTGCTAAAATGTACAAGAGACAAGCATACAGCTCACCAATTTAAAGCTAAATACATATTGATAGTTCACCGTTTGATAAATATTTTAAAGTTTCAGAAATTATAATAGTGACTTAAAAAACTCCAATACAAAAGATTATGTCGTAAAAAGATTTACTTGATCTTGATATAACAATCAAATCAATTGCATTGCCATTTTAGCAGTGTGCGAGTGGAAGTAACGAGGTGAAAACTAACTTGCGTTACATTTCTTTCAGGATAAAATTCATGTAAATTATTCACATAGAAAAGGTAAGCAGCCTTGCCACAAGATCATATGCATAAAGAAAATGTCAGATCAAACAACAAACCACTATTTGATCGATTTTGTGAATTAAAATTAATCATTAATTCTTCAGACTCGAATGATAGTTTTAATATTTTTAAGGGAATCGCAGCGAGTTATTTTTTACTTTCTTATATGCAAGATATGCAAAGAGAAATTATTATAATCATCAAAATATTCAAACGACTGATCTTGTGATAACATATTAGAATTCTCTGATTCAGGAAGATTTTTTTTTTAAAAATTATGTCTGTCTATCGTAGTCTCTATTTCTCTGTGACAAGATAGCTGAAACCTCTCATATATGTCAGAGATCAACTGACTAAAAAAATATTTACAACAATCCTTTTCATTTTCTAATAACTGTAAAAACAAAAAAATGAATGCCTTAAAAGCGATTTTTTTTTTTGCATTTTACATTTTGTTTTTTGTAACTTCAGAAACCTCAGACCAAAACAACATCCTGTTTTCACATTATTATTAAAAAAAAATTAAACCAAGAATTAAGCATTTCCCCTTTCCCCAAAGAAAATCTAAGTTTGTACTCTAGAATTGCGCCAAAGATCGATATTTCGCAACTATTGTAAGCCCGTATGAAGTATAACTATGTATGAACTTAATACATATATATATCCGTTCTGTTTACTATATTAAGTATTATGCAACTTCCATGCGTGGGAATAAAAACTATCACTTGTGCCTTTCATGATTTTGTCAAAAGTTTAAAAAAATTTTGTGGTGGGAAGTAGGACAACTATTTTATTTGATAATACGCGAAGAAGTTCGGGGGAGGAGGGGAACACTCACTCTTCATTGATTTCTATATGTAACGAGGAAACGTTCGAAATATCTAACTATATAAAATATCTAGGTATTTATAAATTACCGTAAACTGACTGGAAATATATGAATTGCATTTACCACTTCACATACACAATTACCACTTTTATACATTTCTTAGACATTCTGTAATATAGAAGATAGCAAACCGCATATCATGAAAGATTTCATTTAATGATAGCATTCAAAATTTCATAAGAAATATGCAATTCCAAATAAAATCAATTCCTTTCTGGTGCGACAAGTCGGTCCATATTTTAATTTGTTTTCTTTAATAAGGTATATAATTTGTCTTGTACAAACTTTTTATGCATTTTGAATAGTAGTTTTTTAATGACATTCTTTTCATTGTTTTTTCAAAAAAAAAAAATGGAGGAATTTTTGAGGGAGAAAAATTTGAAGACTATACGTCTTTAAATACCAACCTTATCAGGACCTATGTTTTATACTTCACCAAAATAGCATTTGTTATTCTCTAGAATGCTTTGATATTATACACAATTTTTAGTGAAATGATACAATAATTCTCATATTCCATTGCTTTGCCTAAAAATACCAGGTAACCAGGTAAAAATATCAGCGCTAAAATGTTTGAATATTTTATAGAATAGCGTTGATATTTTTGACAACAAAGCGATGACATTTTTGCATTTAACACCACTGCAGCCTCGATTGCAGTGGTATTACATCAATTTTTAGCAGTGGCGAAATTTGTGTCGATTTGAAAATTCAATATTTTCAAAATAGATATGACACAAAAATACACTTTTCATAACTTTGAAATTCTAAATAAAGAAACATTTGAATCTGTGCAAAAAAATTGTAAATAAACGTAAAAATGATATCTTATGGATTTAAAGAAAAATACATTTTCGCATATATAAATTTAGCGTGCAACTTAGAATTCTTGTAAAAGACTTGACAAAACATATTCATATAAATCAAGATTCAATTTTAGTAAAACACGGCATTCAAAATTTTTCTTCTTATGTTTAAATATAAATCTTATCTAAAATTTTAAATGTGAATGAATTTATATTTAAAATTTTGCAAAAATCAAATTATCTCAGTGTTAGTAGTTCACAGTTTAAACAGCCAAAACTATTTTCAAACTCAGAGTTAAAAAAAAGCGCATGGAGTCAAATAAATAATAAATATCTAAATGCATCATTTGAAAATGAAAAAAAAATAATAGGGTGCCATTTTCTAGTTTTATAAATTTGATAAATTCAAAAATGCACGCGTAAATACATATTACAAAAGTTTAAAGAATGATGTCCAGAAAAATATTTTAGAATAAAAATACTATATGTTACTTACTTTTCTTCTGAAGCTTTGTCTTCATTTTTACCTAAAAAATATTAATAAAATCCATAAATTATTCGAAACAAAATAACTTGTATGAAAATTGTTAAACTTTATGTGTATATATATATCTAATGCAAGTGTTTGAATTTTTATAGAAATAAAAATTAAATGAAAGAAAAGTTAAAATTTAAATTTGAAACAAAATTTAAACCTTGCAGTGCATCAAAATGATAGATTTAAATTACATTCTACCCACATTGTATGAATCAGACACGAATTTTAGATTAAAGATAAAAAAAGAAAGCCCACTACGCTTTTATGCAGTTCTTGATTTCTTTAAAATGTTACTTTACACTTCATGTTAGAGTTACAAATTCAAAAAATTTATTTTTTATTAAATTAGGATTAAATTCACAAGATAGCTTAAATTATCTTAAGACTTGCTGTATAAAAAATTTCAGTTTTATTTTACTGTAAAAATGATTTTTATTAATAAAAAAAAGAAATTTGGGCAGAATATAAAAATACTGTCCGCCATTTGTTGCCATGTAAGAATTTCTTAAAATTTCCATTTTTTCTTCTACGAGCTAAAGGATATTTAATGTATAAATTTTCGAAAATTGTAATTTGGATAATAAAGCTTAAAATAATATTAAATTGTCCTTATTTTAGTTGGTCCAAATTTTTATATACCAATAATTTATCTAAAAATCTATAGTTTATAATTGAACCACATTATATTTTGTTCCATATAATACACTATTCTCGTTCACAACATAAAGAAAAAAAATTGAATGAGCTTTACCATAAACAAGTATTTCATAAATTTTCATTATAAGAGCAATAAATGTAGCAGAGTATTTTTAAAACTTTCCATCATCGTAAAGATATAATTGTGGACGCAAAGTGGCACAAGTCTTTATTTTCATACGATATGGATATGTTTTACTCATGATAGAAATGTTATACAAATTGTATTAACCTACATATACAGGCATTGTAATATGTATGTTGTAAAATATATATTAATTAGTACGAATGAAAAGTCTAATTTAGAGAGCAAGTTTTTGCAATAAAATTTATTGTAAAAGTCAAAGTATCAATTTAATTAACATATTTATTTATAAAATTACTGGATTCTTAAAGAAAATTGCATGAAGTGGGATTGCTAACTCAAATAATGGCAACAAAAAAATGAACCATTTTTTAATAAAGATTTTTCTGTGCAAGTTTACATCTTGTTTCTGTACAATAGTGCTTTTTTTACAAAATGTGGAATTAGAATTTTGACAATTTGTATCAATTTTATTTCTGAAAATCTGAATTTTTCAAAATAGAGATATGATTATTTAAGAACAAAAACACCTTGGAATTTTTTATAACTTATTCTTCAAGATGGACGTTAGCTCATCTATCTCAATTATTTTTTTCAGGATTTCTGACACGAATTTTAACTAACTCCAAATAGGTATCAATCAATATTTTTCTACTCTAATTTATCATCACTATTTATCTATCTTCTAAGGGTTATTTATCTACAAATCTTATAAATATGTCTAAATATTTTTGTAATGAATGTAATCGCAATACATACTTCAAGCTAAAAAGTATCGCTGATTTTTTATGGCAGAAATTCGATATTATTTTTATGTTATTTGATGCAAAAGGGTTTAAAATTGGAAAAATAGGGTAAGAAATTTCACATTACTGTCCCTAATATAGGATTTCTAAACATTGAAGATAATTATTATGCCAATGATAAATAATATATTTTAATTCTATAAATATATAAAATCCTAAGCTTAAATTTTCTGAAATTCTCTGTCTTTTTGTTTACGTCAGATAATAAGTGAAAAAAAAACTAAAAAAAAAAGCATACGAGTCAAAAAAATTTAAGATGCAAATTATGAATCACATAATAATATTCTAGACTAGATATGAATCAAACCTTTATTGGCGATATTTTGCTCTTTTTAAAGCTCATGCAAATAAAATATTTACAGTTTTTGTATGACTTCAAATGATTAGATATAAAAATTATTGATTGTTTGATTAATTTTAATTTCATAAATAGTTCTTTAAAGCAATCACAAAAAAAGGAGAGAAAATTATAGAAATGAAATTATAATTTTTCAAGAGTACTTCCCATTGGAGATTTGGTCATATATTTTTAAATTCATGTGGTATATACGACAGTACGGAAAAAATTATGATGATTATACTTTTTAACAAATTAAAACACCTTTTTGATTTTATGAAATCACCACATGAATTAAACAACTATATTAACTTGTTGACTATTAAACATATTTAAATACAAAAGTATAATATGATATTGATATTGAGCTATAAAATAATTAGAGAATATTTGATAAAACATGAACAACGGAAAAATCTTTAAAAAAATTATTCTATTTCGCATTATTGCACGTCTTTATATACGCTTACAATATAATGGTCAAATTAATGTAATAATAAGACCAAAGAATCTATAATGGAACATAATTGTAAGGAATTTCGAACAATTGGTAAAGCAAAGCAATTCTTACATATATTTAACCTATGAAGGGAGTTTCGAATTATTAGCAGAAAAGATAATTTTTATTTAACTATTCATACCATTACCAGGAGCTAAATACCATTCAAGTAACAAGCGGAATAGTTTTTAGATCTCTTCCCTTGACAGATAATGGTCTCTGAATTAACTAGAACAGGACTGAAATATTAAGGGAATGAAATTCGTCATTTTCAAAAATTCTTTCGTCTAATATCTTTATCTCCTCTGCCCAAATCCATGTAGAATTATTAGGAGATCGAACAGAAGGGGCGTTATAACAACGAATTCTTGAGTACCCGGAACGAGACACTTTTTTTCAGGTTCTAAAACTATGACCCATTCAGGGAATCTTGCCTGTTTTGGCACATTATCTCCTTCTTAGAAGGGACAACGTTCGTCCCAGTACCATTGCGGAAGCGCCCGTGTCATCCATCTGTAGAGGCATCCAAATGGACGGTCACGGTATGATGCCACATCATACACCTCCAGCGCATAAATAATAGAACAAATCGCCATCGTCTGTATCTGGGGCGGGGCGCAACAACAGAGATTAGCAGGAGTGGGTGATTTGCTGCGCCATTTGGCGTCCCAACAGTCCCTCGGAGGACGTAATCCACTACTATTCTCACTGCGCGCTACATTAGGTACTAAGTGAGGCGGCACTTTTTGGCAGCGAAGGCCGATTTCCTGCAGAAAATAGGGTGCTACGACTGCAGGGATTGAATGGGTGCTGATTTAATATTAAGCGAGAAGATGCGTAACCCTCGGTTGGCAAGCTTTTAAAAGTTTCACTTGCTTTAACTAGTAGCGAAGAAGAATTATCAATTTTGTGTCTTGTTAGATTGCTGCTGAGAGAGCAATTGAACAAAGTTTTTCACTAGGGAGTATTTAACAATTTATGGATATGGAGTTTTCTATTGACTAAGTATCTATAATGTTCTGCTAAGTAAGTATAATTAATTGAAAAGTGAATTATTTGCATTATGTTGCGGCATATAATACCAATAATAAATAATTAATTTTCAGAAAATGTATCTTTAGCATATCTATATTATTAAAGATATGATAATATTAAATTTCCTCTATGGGTATTTGATTATAATTATAAAATTTCAAATAACTGACATATTTTGCAGTTAAGAATGCCCGGATTAATACATAAAATCGTTCAACATTATTTAACTTTAAAAACTATACATTTAGTGAACAAAAACAAAGGAAACTCAAAATTACTAAATTAATCAACGTAAATCGATATCCAAAGAATTGAATGTTTAAATTAAAGCTGAAACATTATACATCATTTTTAAAAAAATATTTTTTTATCTGGCGAAAAGAATTTTATTTCCCATTTTATTTAAATAAATCTCGGCAGGAAGATCAAAAAACATTTTCATTCCTGTATAGTAATAAATTAAATAAATTTAAAAAAATATTTTTTCGAAATTCGAACATTTCTCTAAGTTCGAAATATTTACGCTTTCCGGTATACAGGTAAAAACTCTTTTAATAAAAACATCATAGAAGATTTGTATAAATATTTTCGGATGGTTTTCTGGTAAGGCGATTTAAGTTATTTTGGTACACAAAGTAATCTAACATTAAAATAAAAACTATAGAATTCCAGTTACAGTGAGATATTATTACCAACGTTTACGAAGATAATTTAAATAAATATGCTCTTAATATTTTTCAAGGAAAATTTATTGATGCTTTGGGGTTTTATAAGCAATATGTTTTTCTAATTCATTCAAAGGATGTACAAAGATGTTGATTCCTGAAATATAATTTGAAAATAAGATGTCTCTTCAATTTGTAATAATTTGAAAATAAAATGTCATCTTAAAGAATAGAGAATCCAAAAAGTTTCTCTATTTTATATTTATCATTTATTAATTCAGGTGAATTTAATACTGTTTGATTGAATACATTTTATTCTATTAAGATTATAAACTAATTGCATATTAGAAATTCGACCATAAATATGGATAGAATGTAAAAAGTTTCGAAACAAATTTTCACATTTTTTTCAAATATTTATATTAGGAGAAGAATTAAAATAAATTGACAAATGAGATATTCAACGTTATACCGATAGCAAAGAATAGACGTCATACAACAATTTTCATTAACTAAGGATAATTCATTGGTTTAAAATAATTTAAATCTGTAAAGCAAGAATTTGAATGCTACAATAATAAATATTCAAATGCGGAAAATTTGAATTTCCAAACTTATGCAATATTCCTCTTATATGTATTACTAAATTAGGAACTAAGCCTTTTGCGAATGGATTCAATTATTAAACCAATAAATGAAATAAATTATTCAGTTTCTAATTTATTAAATTACTAATAGAAATAATTGGATTATGTGATTATCTTATGGTATTTCATAGAATTAATATTAATGCTGAAAAATTCATCGATACAGCAGAAATAAAATACGATTAACAAATGTTTCTCATCAATTTCTCTTTAATAAGTTGAAAAACGGCGTAATTCTTAGAGAACAGATTAACATTGTGAAAGGTTTGACTTCTAAATAATGTGTGGAAAAAGTCTTAAAATTCCTTTTTGAAATCTAGATTCTTACAAATTTCTATTTTGAATATTGCTCAATTCCCTATTTCCTTATTTTCTTTTATGATCAAAAAAAGAATAAAATTCACAGAATTTGATAGAAAATGGAAAAAGAGCATTTGCAGAATTATTTAAGAGCATACATTTTTATTTCACAAGAAAAGAAGTTAAACACAAATGGTTCAGTGAACAGAAAAAAAAGACAATATCATATATGATACGCCCTTCACCTACTAAAAAGAAGAAAAAAATTGAAAAAAGAAATGTAAATGCGTTTGAAATTAACTAGAATACAATTTGTTTTTTTTTTAAATTTATTTATTTATTTATATTTGTTTTTTGTATTACAAGCCGTCATAAATTTTCTCTATTTTAATAATTTTGTGCGAATATTATGAATGAATAATTAATAGTCATACGGTTTTTCCTTTATTGAAATCTAGCCTTATTATACAAATTCTTTAAATCCTATTTATTTCTTCATTCGTACAAGATGATAAAGCGAACGTACAAATTAATTAAGTTTTTTCCTTTTTTTTTAGAAACTGAATTGTGATTTTTTTTCCTTGAAAGAGCTCAACAATGAATAAAAAATGTTTTCTATTATTACGCTTGTTATTACCAAAAATATTATCAATTTTTTTGAAGTATTAATTCTTAAAGCTGCTTGTTGATATATTTTTTTCTCTAATTATAAAACTTAGCTATCAATCAACATCAAGCTCATTTTCGGATAGACCTAATGACTTTAAACAGTAGTTTGTATAGAAAAGAACAGCATAAAAATGAAAGTGTAGGAAAATTTGAAATGAAATAGCTTTTATTCGATATTTAATTTCGATAGATATGAGAATTTCTAATTTCCTCGGAAATCTAATGTATCGTCTTCCATTTGATTAATTTTTGAAATTTGGAAATAAAGTTATAATGGTATAGTTCAAAGCAGTTATAATGATATAGTTCAAAAGAAAATATTTTTGTTTTGATTTAATGAAAAAATTCCTCTTCACCAAATTATCATGATGATACAAGTCAAAAATTTATATATATATATATATATATATATATAATTTAGAAATTTCCATTCATATTTTATAAATAAATATATATCTTCGAGTTACAAAATATAACATAATCCATTTTATATTTTATTTCTCAATCTATTTCTATATTTCCAATAAAATAGAATTCAAAAAGAAATGAATTTTTCTCCCTATAGCATAATATTTCTTCAAAAAAATTAAATTACTTAAATCAGAAATTCCATTCAAATGTAATAACTTTTGTGGGAAAAAACTAAATAAATGATTTTCTGCACTAGTAATGAAACCCTACTCGAATAAAGCTGAAAATTCGCTGCTGAAAAAAAACTTTGACGAAATTTTGAAATTATGCTAGAAGAAGAAAGACATTTCAATTAACGAAAGCTCGCTTCAGGTGAAAACTTCTTCAAGAAACAGAAACCTTGTAGCATATTATTTAATTTCCTATGCGTTATTTATTTTTTTTTTTTGCTTCGATACATTTTTTAGAAAGCAATCTTTTAAATTCTTGTATGTGTGTGCATGTTACTATAATTGTGAGTGTTTGAGACGCATATCTATCAAATCAGCATTTTATTTTAGAATGCATATCGAATGTCATTGTTTTTAGAGAAAAGGTTTCTTTCATTGCTGTTTTTAAAACTTTATTGTTCTTATTACTTTTGTTTAGAATATGAAAGGTATCATTTAGAATTCAAAATTAAATTAGACCATTTCGAAGCTTTGTCTACTTATTTTCACTCTATTTTTTATATTATTTAAAACTATGCAGAAAGTACACTATAAATTTTCATGTTGTATTTTTTCAAATTTATTCCTTTGTTTACAAGACCTTAGAAATTCACTAATATTCTAAGCATATCTTATTATATGTAAAGCTTTGCAGAAAAATCCTTAATATATTGAAAAATAATCGTATATGTCTTTTTCTTTCTGCTTGTGGGCATCTTAACGCAAAAGCTCTAAAATATAACTATTCAGATTATTCTGTTGTAAAGTCTCATAAAATGCAACAGGATTGATTCAAAATGAAAAATGCGATAAAAGGAACCACATTTTCTTTTCAAATGAATCTAAAAGCTGGAAAATAATTTCCTCTATTTTCAATAGAACATCAATTATAAATGTAAAAATAATTTTTTAAGTTTTATTCGTCCTTAAAGTAAAGATAAAAAAAATGAAGTCCAGAATATAGAAATGAAAGAACATTTTTAAATAGAAATAATTTGTGTTTAAATAATAGCACGAGTAAATATAACTATGAAATAACAACCAAAAAGACAATCAAGGTTTAGTTTAAATTGTTTATTTAATCTGTTTTAAATATTTTACAACGTATTATTATTAGATTGAAGGTATTTCTCCTTGAGATTTATTTGTTAAATGATGAGTCATCAAATAAACTACTGGAAATACTTTGAAGAGTACCAAGTATGAACCATACCTATTACTGTGATTCTATCTTCGCAAGTCACTTTATTCTCGATAATCTTTGCTGCATCAATTATTTGACAATCTAATTCTAAATTGTTACATGGTCAATAATGTTGCAGGATTTTTAAATTAAATTCTGCATCTATTTCTACTTTTTCTGTATTTCGAAACATAGTGCGCAGTAAATATTTTAAACAAGTAATTTGTTTAAAACTTATTGCCTGTTTTTATTTCATTATATCTCATTTTTATTGTTCTGATGTTAACTTGTGCTGTTTTATGTGCTCTTTTGCTTTGAGCATTCTTTCTATACTTAATATACTAACTGAATAAAAATCTCTCTTCAATATATCCCAAAATATGTATAAAAATTTATAATATGCCACATTCTGTCTAAAAATGCATTCATCATTCATACTAGGAAAACATTTATTATCGGATTAAGAGTTTCTGCGCTAGCATAGTTCATTGCCTTTATAAAACCTACGACAAAATATAATGTTTTACAAAATCAAAAACTCAATACTTATATTAAAAAACTGCAAATGAAGTTTTTTAGATTATGATTACTATGATAATAACAAAAATGGTTTTCGTAAGAGCGCAATTTTGTTATCTGAAAAAAATCTCAAAATTTTAATTCATGTATGGTAATTTAATATGTTTTTATTACTATTTTTCTGTATTATGTTTATGTTTTATTGGATTTTTTTAATGTTTTTTATTCAATTAATATTTTTTTCTTTTTTTTTCAGAGCTTTCTAAAATTTGTAAAACATGAATGTAAAATCGTCATCTGCAGTTCTATATTCATTAGCTAATGACTTCTCACGACATAATTTTCTGCATTTATTTAAATACAGAAATATATCTAATTACTTTTCATTATACTTCAAACAAATTGTAGGTACAAATATGTTTACTGTTAGCAATTTTATCATGCTGCGAAAATGATAAATTCAGATGAAAAGTGATAAGAGCAAGAATACTAATTTATTGGTACTAATCTTTTACAATAGTATCAGGAAACTAAAATCAGCTATATCTAATGATAAAATTAATTATTGATATTTTGAAAACAATAAATCAAATTTAGATGTGTATAGAAATCGAACATTTATTTTTATCAGTATTTAATTTGGACACTACTTGTCATTATTTTAGGAGTATAAAGAGTAAGCTACAAAGCCCAATACATTATTATCAATGAAAATCTCTTACCTCGTTTATCTCCTCTGGCTTTCATTATAAAAATAATGATGATCGCTAGAAGCACCAAAGCTCCGACTGTTCCCATTAATACTACAAGCACAGTGCTAATTGTCACAGGTTGGCCGTCGTCTAAAAGAGAAAGAAACAAGAAGGATGAAAAATTTTTCCTGAAAGTGTTTCTGTCAAAGATGTTGTATTATCTTTATTGATGTCTGTAATTAAAACAATAACATTTTTTACATTAAAGATTTATCACTGAGATCTTATGAAAGATAATTTTGTTTGAATTTCTAGATTGTCATTAATGATTACGTTATAAAGAGATATGATTTAGGGAAACGACGTATTAGTATGATTTATTTTAGAGAGGGATGAAGATAATGAATCGAAAATATTAAGAGTTATAACTAACCGGAAATTTAATATAGAATATTTATATAATTGAAATACTAATCACTCATTTTCAGAGTTTCTACTTTAAAAAAAAATGTGTAATTTCTATTGATGCATCTATAGTTAAAAATAAATCTAATTGATAGAATGAGAGGATGTTTAATGCATTATGGCTTTAATTTCTCATTTTTTTACTAATATATGGAAAGTTAAAAATTGCAGATAATAATATTGGGCTTTATTAAATGCGGATAAAATGTTTATTAGTATTTCTTATAACCTTGCTCCAATGATAACTTAACTGGGTAAGGCATGACATATATTTTCATTTTTTTTTTCATTTCATCGTAATCCCACGTCCTGAATTTCATTTCCGTAATCCCGGTTAATCCTCTAACCTTTATTGTTCTATATAACAATCAGATTTGATGTACCCCAAGCCATTTTGATCAACAGAGGATACAACACTATTACTTTATCATACAATTATGTCTTATTTACTTGTTTAAGAAGTAGTTAAAATAATAACATTTATAATAACTTAATATAATGTGGAATAAAACCGACTCATATGATTCTAACGTAACAATGCTACATCCTCATAAAACCATTCACGGTATTCAAAAAATTTCCTCGCTTTATATACCTAATAATCTAGCTAAAATGTCTGAAAGTTTAACAGAAAATAAGTTTTCGTCTTCGGAAAGAGGGGGGAGGGTAACATTTCTTTAAAAATACTATATGAAACATTTTATTTCACCAAAGAAGATATTTTTAGCTTTAAAAGAGGAATTTTAAACATTTTTTCTGCATTTTAAAGGCTATTGTATAGATAGCAACAAAGAAAGGGAAAGTTTGTTTTTAACCACGTAACAAATTGCATGATAAAATGGGAAAAGGGAATATGAGGCATGTTTTTTTCATCAGTAAGAAACAACATTACCAATGATTAACGTAAATTATTTACCAATGATAAATTGGTACAAAGCCATAGATTAGTTTAGCATAAAACAATATTTTTCTTACATATATTTATGTGAGAAACATTTTGCTAAATATCAGATAAAAGGCTGTCGAAAACAAGTAGAATGTCCAACGCAATTCAACTGTCAACCATATTCCTCTAAAAAGTTTGCAGTCCAAAAATTAATTTTTATTATGGGTATGTCAGAACTGTATCGAAAAAACAAATTTGTGAAATTTCTGCCTGAAAGTTGGAAATGAATATCTTATTTAATAAGTATTTGCGAGGAACAATTAATTCGTTCCAAAGATAATATATTGATATTTTGCTGTACAATACCCACCCTTAAATGACGAAAATAATATGCATCATGTAATTAAATTATAAAAATATTTGAAAAAAATCGGCACACATATATAGTATATACATTGAAATTGCGATTTTGAAATCAAACATGTTGCGAATTGCGATTTTGAATCAAGATTCAGTAATGCTTATTTAAAACATAATTTTTCTCTATGCTTTATTTAAGGAACAAGTGATGTCTTTGTTTGTATCATAAGTTATGTGACTGGAGACGCCTGCTATATTTATTACTAAATTTCATCTTGTCAATTATAGTCTGAAATTTGCAAATCGATATATTTTAATTTCTTGCAGGATTTAAATCCTTGAAAAACTCTTTTTTTTAATCAATTATTTTGTTTAAATTATATTCGTTTATGATCAAATTTAAAAATTTAATTCTTACTTAAAATTTTCAGAAAATTAAATTTATAAAATATGAGAATAATATTTAAAATAAAACAGCTATTGTCATCATGATTGAAATTCATTTTATAAACTATTATCAGTAATATATTTAAAAATAACTGCATACTATGAAAAGAGATTACCATAGTCTCTTCTTGTTAAAGATATTCATTGTAGTATTGATATGCTTGTGGAACAAAGTCGTGTTACCATGAAATAAATTGGCATTTCACTAAATCGTGACAACATAATGTAAAATGTACCAAATAGCCTGAATCGGAATTCGCAAGAATTATACAGAATCCAATTTATAATGCTTTGTAATGTCTCAAGCGTATGCTTAACATATTAGACAATAGTATTATAAAGCAGATTATATTATATATAGAATCGGAATCATATGCATCGTACAGTTTGATAATTTATTTTGAAGTTTTAGAGAAAGGAGTAAATTAAAACATAAAATTTAGTCAACTCTATTGTAGGAAACTGCTGGCTGGAAATTTAAAAAAAACAAAACAATATCGTTTTTAATACGATTATTGCATAACAGAATATTTAACTTCTGAGAGCAGTTCAACAATATTTTTAATAAAATCAGCGACAGTAATTTCACCAAAATTTTATTGCAGGATATTTATAAAAGCTTTAACCTTCCTCCTTTCGGTTAAAATTGTGGATCTTGGGCAAGACTGTGAACACCACAAATGCTGATTTATTGCCGGTGGATTTCTTTTTGTGCTGGTCTATGAAAGACCATGTGTACGAGACTCCTGTCAACAATGAAATGGACCTTGTTGCAAGAATAGTGACTGCCGCAGTCATTGTCCACGATGTACCAGACGTTTATGAAAATGTTCGTCGGTCAGTTCATCGAAAATGTCGACTTTGTGAATGTAGTGTTTGTGCAATCGGTAGCAATTTTGAACAATTGAAGCTCAAAAACTGTCAGAATCTTCAGTTTAAATTTTTTAAGATTTATATTTCGTATCAAGAAAACAATAAATACATATATTATATACCGGGTGCTAATTAAACTGTACAGAAAAAAGATAATAATGATAGAACGTATAAAATAATTTAATATAGAACTTTCGGTCATGTTCTATTATAATGACATTAATTTAAAATAGGATTTCTAACTTAAGTGATATCATGATACCTCAAAGTCACTGTGGCCAATTGAAGGGTTGCGGTGGCCTGGTGGTAAGGTTTTGGCTTGTGAGCTGTAGGGTTTCTGGTTCGGGACCCGCTTCCACAGAAGAATCGTCATGTAAGGGTGTCTGTTGCAAGTTAAGTCTGTCAGGCCAAATGTCCACCCGATGGTGTGGTGTGAAGAGGGGGGCACCAGCTCAGGTGTCGTCCTCGTCATCTGATCGCGGTTCAAGATTACGAGGTCCGTCCCAAAACAGACTATGTGTTGCTTTACAACGGAATGTTTATATAACTAAACTAAACTTGACAAATGAAGATATCATATCCTCTCTTTACCATGAAATTTTGATTCATGGAATCGGATTGCCATCTTAATGCAAAAAGGATCAAGACTATTAATGCCAAATAGCTTGTTACGTTCCGTGATATTCTTGAGAGTTTATATTTCATTGCAAATTATTTACTTTACATTTGTCACACATACGTTTAGAGATTCCTATCTTGAAAGTGGTACTTTTGGATATATGTATCATATCACTGAGCTCCGACCAGCCTCGAAGGCACACAGATATAAAAGCTGAATGACCGGACTGCTGCAACAACAACACTGTCTGGATTGTTGTTTAGTATTAAGGGCCATTACCGGCCAGGGTACAACCCTTCACTAAGGAAGTACGTCCCGTCATCGGTGGGAGGAGCCAGAATCCAACCTTTTCGTGTACACTCTAGGGTGCGGAGAACTAACCACCATGCTGGAAGCTTCTCATCCTCATTTCGAGATGCCAACCAGGGGAAGACTCTTGGATATAAGAAGATCACTTCTGACTATAACACTTTAAATGCCGTGTCGGGAATCTAAAACATCCCTTTTAAACAATTGCATTTCAAATAATTAAAATGGCTATAGTTATTCAAATTGTGAAGTTGAAAAATCCATATATAAATAACTTGTTATTTAAAGCGATAAAAGAAATTACCATATTTTTGGCATTCAGTATCGGTTTTTTTTTATTACGTTATATTTTATATCACTTTCGCACACTGAGTGTCAAAGTTTAAAAGCGTCTGAAGGTTTATATAAATATTATAAAGCTTTTATTTCCTAAAGAAAATATTTGCTTCAAACACAGATGATAACATCTGCTTTTGAAATAACGAATTACAAATCAGAAGGAAAATAATTTATTTATGCATTCGAAATACATAAAGAATAGTTTATGAAACATAAGAAAAAAAAAAGACTTCTGGCAAATTTAATTTGCTTCGTTTTCTTTGATGTTGTAGTCATTTGAAGAGTTAATTCCAAATAAACAATCGGATTTGTTAAGATAAAGCAAATACAAAAGTGGATGGATGACTCAATTCGAGATAAAACTCAAACACGGGAATCTCTAGAAAAATAAAAAAAAAGACGACGAGATTTAAAGAATTCTTCAGCTACAAATTGAAATTCAGCAAGCGTATCTTCGAAATGGTTGTTCATTAAAAATGATTGGTATTTGGACGAGCAAAAATAACCTAGGAGGCGATTTTTGATATTCTCAACACTATTAAATTTAAGGCGAAAAATAATTAGGTAAAGATGATTGAAGGTAAATTATGCAGCAAGCGGAAGAAGCGGGCGAATCGCGCCCAGGAAACTTTCGTCTTCGAGAAATAAAAGTTTAATAACGACGCAAAACGTGGAAAGTGTCAAATAACATTAAGGTCCAGAGTCATGAATGTTGATTAGTTCAGGAACAATAAACCCTCCATTCGCTTAAAGACTTAGAATGTAGTAATTAGAAACAGAGTTTCTTAAGGCTATCATGTAGAACAATGCTCTAGATACTAACAAATTAGGGGAGATGCAATTTCGTTTTGATGATAACTGTTTTTGGTCTTTATAAATATTGCTGAGGAGGATAGTAGATTTGTAAATAGGTTTAAAACCTTTTAATTCAGTATGAAGTGCTATAAATTTTATCAATAATTTGCTAACATTATTGGTAAATATGAGATTTTGAATAAAGACATACGAATGCCTGAATTGCTTTATCTCTTTTCATTAAATATTTATTTCAATTTTAACACATATGAATATCGGCAATTCTCCTTTGTTGAAAATTAGCTTGCAATAAAATAATGTTACGCTTTTAATTTCATAAATCTTCCTAATTTTGATTTAAATAAATTTTAAATATAACATGATCTTTGCAATTAAATCAAGAAATGATAGTTTCATTTGAATTTTGTGTTATTGACAGATATGTCAAAATTATATTTTCTATCGCATTCAAGAACTACTATTACTTCCGCTGTTGTTATGTAATCGCCGAAAATTACGATCATTAAAATGCAAAAAAGAAACATTAAAAATTGATGCAAAATTTATATTAAAAATTTGATTTTTATAAAGATTTTTTAATACAAATTCAGTTATTTGTTGTTATTTGCTTTGGCGGTTTACTCAGTGAATTTTATTTGCACTAAATATAAAAATCCATAAAAGCATGTCTTTCTTTAAATTGCTTTTAAAGGAATGTTCTTCACTTAAAAAAGCTAAGTGTTTTAACATTCTAGTTTTTAAAAGCATTAATATCTTTGAATTATAACATTATGAGTATATAGTTAATGTGTTAGGAAATACTATTATAAGACTTTTTGGACTAAATTTTCCGACGTGTCCTGCAAAATAAAGAAATTATCCAAATAAAGAAAAAAGGGATTTATTACTGATGATCTGAATATTAAGTGAAGTAGTCAAAGCACTTCTATAAATTGCACTATGCAATAATATTTGTTCCAAGGATAAAATGCCCTAATGCATTCATCACTTCAAGCCGTGTGTAAGACTATCATTCATTGTCATATATAACCTGGAATTTGCAAATCGATATATTATATTTTCTTGAAAGTTTAATCACTTAACTGTTTTATTTTCTTTACTATCCAATAAGATGACACCTTCTATTTTGGGAATATTTTCTTATTTTGAATCAAATGGAAATCCATTGAATACTTGACTTATCTATGTAATTGACTTATCTATTTATTTGATTTATCGATGTATTCTATGCATTTTAATATTGAATTATAATCGTTATGAATGGTTTATTTTTTGCTTTCAACTATTAAAATTCGATACATCGATGCACTAATGACACTCGGGTAAAACAGTTAAGCGGTTAAACTCTTTGTGAAACTATTTTTAATTAATTATTTTGTTTGAATTATATTTGTCTTTTATTTTATGTGGAATTTAATTTTTGATTAAAATTAAACATAGAATTGAAGATTCTTCCAGAAAATTAGATTTATAAAAGGATGAGAACACTAAAAATGTTCCATTATAATTACAGTTCCATTATAATTTTATAAACTAATACCAGCTGTAAATTTTTAAATAAATCATTACACACTATTACAATAAATACATACTGTTGTCTATTGTTGTTAAGGACATTCAATGTTTCCAAAACAAAGTCATGTCACCATGAAATTTATGGTCAATTCACTAATTTGTGATAGCATAATATAAAACGTACCAGATAGCCTGACTAATTTATTATTTATGCATTTACATATTGTGTTTATAGTATTTCTCATAAAAAATAATTATTTAGTAAAAATGTTTTAAGAAAAGGCAGAAAAATGGAAATTAAGTTTTAAATTCCGAAATGCTTTGCTGAAAAATTTAGAATGAATAAGTAAATAGCGGAGGAATAAAAAAATAAACATTTTTTTAAACATATTTGTGTGTAAATTTTTAGGTGTTTTCTGGAAAGTTGAAATCGAAACTGCATGTCATTCTTTTTTATCAACAAACGTTTTCTTGCAAGTTTTATTTCCTTTTACTGTAAATCGGGATGTATAAACAAAAGAGAATTGCTATTTGATGAAAAAATTTCCTAAGACAACATTTTTGTCGTTATATTTTTACCCATAATCTTAACTGATGATTCGCATTTATTGTCATTGGCTGTAGATTTGTTTTTCTTCCCTTTCATGATTCCTGAAGTAAATTTTTGGCGTAACTGTATCTTCTTTAGGGTCCTGCTTAAATAGAAATATTCCACATTTGTATTTATCTCATTCTTTGATACTGTATTTAATACTTTGGTGAGATCTTTTTTCTGGTATATTAATTTCTACATAAGTAAATTGCAAAGTAAATATTCTCCAATAGAATATAGAAACTAAATTTTCAAGATCTCGCAGTCTTGAATTTGGAATGCTAACAACAACTGATTGATTTTTTTTTATCCAAATACTTTATATTTGTCTAAATTATATACTAAATATTTGAATGAACATATTTTTCCTTATTAATTTACTTTGATCAAATTATTTCAGAGTCTTTTCAATATTTGTTTGGCAAAAAGGCATTTTATAAACTGATTTTTATGACCTAATTTGATGTATAATGGAAGAAATGTTTTTTTTTTCATTCGGGAACATTCGATTTTAATCAATTCCGCAGAGATGTCTTATTTGGCAGTAAGTAGAATCTGTAACAATTCATCATATCAGAATTGTAAATGTTAAATCAATTGTTTTTTTCAAGAGAATCCCTTAAAATTCAATTCCAATTATAAGTGACCACAAAAATTGAATAGTATTGATATGAAGGTATATTTTATAAAATTATGGATTAATTTATTTGATGCTTACCGTCTAATAAATTTCAGCAAACATATATAAACTCGATGGATATTTGTCTGAATGGATATTTCATCAAAGACCGAAGACAGGGGGAAGGTGATAGAAATTCAAAGCATACGAAGCCAAAATAGGAGCATTTAAATGTAGAAAAAATTCATTTCTGATATTGAATTGATTAATAAAACATTTCAATGTAAAAGAGGTATATTTCTCAGGTTTGCTAGTCCAGAAATATATCACTTAAGAAATTCACCTTTCCGTTGCAAACTTTCATAGGGTATTGAATCATTTTCTAAGGATATGAACTGAAAGTTGTAGCTTTAGATGCAATTTGCGTTTATCAATAAAAATAGTTCCCTTTTTAGCATTCATAAAGATCTAACAAGCAACAGTATAATACCAATAAACAATATATAGCTGCAACTTTTGATTATTTAATACGAAATCCTCTATATCTACGTGCATTTAAAAACCCTTGAATTGAATAAATGAAATACAATCAAAGTAAAAGAATAAATAAAGCATTTCATCTTTATTGGTCTTTTATGCCTTATTAAATTAGAATTCCCAAACTGTAACAAACACAGTGTATACGAAGCGTTCGACGAATGAATCTTGAATCTCTACAACTAAGATTGTCGGTCATAGAGATCTCTGATAATCCTAATATGGTCAAATCCCAGAATATCATCAGAATAGATTTTCATATCCTTACTTAAAAACGAACTGATCTGTAATCCTGTTTCCCTGTTCATTTTTTTACAATATTAATACAAAATTGAACTTGTGAAGAAAACACTAAAACTCTTTTAATTAACAAGTTTTCATTTTCGTGCAAATTAATAAATACTTTCGTACTGAAAACATCAAAATGGATCGAAGCATATCTGTTGACAATTCGGACTTGGTTTGTTTATGTGCCCATCAGTGCAAACATTCGCTTTCTCGAACATATTTACATGCTTAAATACTGAATCCTTTTTAGCTCTTATTATTTAATAAAATATTAGCATTTTTGTGTCAATTAATTAATTTAATCCAAACAAATCAAATTAGAAACTCACTTTTAAGTAAACATTTTAGGGTTGCTTTATCACTGAAGAGCAAACACACTTTCAGTGGTTAAATTTATTCTATGAATATTTCCAACCTCTGGTGAGAAATGCCAAGGTGAAAAAAATAAATATTTATATAAATGAAGAAAATCGACATTTTTTCCAAAAATTTAGAAATAAGAAAATACCAAGTTTGCTATTTAAAGTTTTTGAAATAATGCCATATAAAATTAACAATAATAATAATAATAAATAAATAATAATAATCGACATTTTTTCCAAAAAATATTGGAAATAAGAAAAGAAGAAATTGGCAATTTAAAGTTTTTGAAATAATGCCATATAAAAATAAACTAGATCATTGAATAAATAGATCATTTAATTATATTGAACCGATATTCAAAATGTATGTACATTTACTTTTTTAAAAAAATGCATCTTTAGCTTTTTTCAACTTATTATTCTATTTTTGAACTTAAAATTAATTTATAAGTGGTGAAAAGAAATCTTTCCTTTAATGTATGTATTTCTTTTTAAGTAATGTATGTATTTTATTTGTAATGTATGTATTTTATTTTTAATGTATGTATGTTATCTCTTTATGTATTTTTGTTTATGTAATTTGATATTAAAATTACATGACAACCGTGACTGATATTTATCATTGATCATTACACATTTTTTTACGCTGTAATAAGATTCGTTCTATTCTTTCTAGCAAAAAAATATGACAACGAACGAAAACAAATTATAATTAGTACATTCAATTCAGCCTGAGTCATAAAATTATCTCTATATTCTAATGAATTTAACCAGAATAAAATAAATTAATTTTAAAAAAATACATTAAAACAATGATTTCGATTTAATATTTCATCTTATATAAATGAAATGTATCGACCGAAGACAATGTATTAAATTGCTTTATAAAATACAAAAAAAAAAAAATGATAAGAAACATTTTTAAATTTTTTTATTGAATTTAATTCTAAATCAAGCAAAACCTAAACTCTTTCTAAGCAAATAGTAAAAAGTAAATGAATCCAAACAGCAGTTCGTTTGTGCTGAGACCTTTTGGGTTACTAAATATTTGAATCAAACAGTAGATAATAAAAATAGAAAAAGAAAACTTTCCAAAATTGAGTAAAATAGTGAAAAAAATAGAATTCACAAGGGACACAAAATGATATCATTAGTTATGATTGATTATGCATCGTCCTTTTCATCTAAGTTCATGGATTTGGTGATTTATGATCTTCAAAAAAATAATTAAAAAAAAACCCACCCGAAACATATAAATATTTTTTCATTCATTAGTATTCATTAATAAGTTGCTTAATAGGCAACTAAATATTTTTTTATTATTAGTGAAGGCAGAAAATTGAAGGGCTTAGTAATGGGCTTAGTTTCCTTATGACCATAATAATAATATTTATTGAATACAATATATATTCTGTTCTTTGCGTTTACTTGCCTAATTAAATTACATCCTAAAAGTAAGTAACAATTTATTTACTACTAGCAGAATGTCATACCACGCCACATATTATGACATATATAATGTCTGATTAGCTTTTAAATGAACCGTTCAAAATGGAAACAGAATTATAAAGATATTTAATAAGCAACTAACTGATCATCATCAAGCTGAGCATTTTTCCTCTTAAGATGTTCAGATAATTGGATCTGATTCGCATTAAAACGATATTAAAACGTTTGTCGCTGACCGACAAACGATAAAATATCTTCACTTTTGATTGACACTGAAAGATTGACAGATAACATTTTTTTTTTTTTTTGCGAGGTAATATCACCGTTATTTTTTCGTAATTTCAGAACGTTTTCAGAATCTTCCTGCTATAGATTAAAAGGCAAACATCGATATCTCTTATCTTAAACAGGAATAATAACTTTTTGTTAATTTTATATGTACAATAAACTTTTTTGAAACTTTATTCATTTAATCTTTTGATAATAAAATTATTTCAGAGCAAAAGACTTCAGTACTCTTATAAATGAATGAAAAATATAATACAATAATCGAACTGTCTAGCGTTCTAACTGTAATGATAATTTTCTAATTTAACAGGTTTATTATCTTTTAACGCTTTATCATATAAACGATCCATTTAATTAAATCCTTTTCTCTTATTTAGAATTTCAATAGCAAACATTTTTCAGACATCATAACATCTGGGTTAAATGGTGCCTGATTTGAAATAAGAGTTTGCAAATTCCCGTTTTATTAGATTTCATGTGCCGAGTAGCAAACAAATGCTTAATGGTCAGTTATTGTTGATTTGAGATGTAAGCATTTAAATCCTGTGTTTGTAGAAATTGGTTTTATTGCAATGGTTAAAAATAGATTTTGTCCTTAATAAAAAGTAAATTTCTGTTACTTTCCCTATGATTATAACGAGAGTAATTAACACTGATTAAAAATTGTATTTATCTGTACATTAGTACACAAGACGTTAATCGCAATGATATAATAAATGTAATTTGGAAGAGAATTTTTCGAAGTTCAGGATCATTTAATTTAGTTTGTTTACTAGTTCTACACCTAAAAATATGTTTTATTTGCTGTGGAATAAAAAAATTCACTAATCATTTTACATTATTGTTTATATTTCTAAAGGATAATTCATCTCTACTTTACATATAATAAGCAATTACTATTAATTTTAACTTAGTCATGATACAAAGTTAAAAAATAATAAGATAAAAATAAGACAACATTTGGAAGGGAATTTTGTGAAGTTCTAACTCATTTAATTTAGTTTATTTACTAGGTCTATTCCTAAAACTCTTTTTCATTTGCTGTAAAACCAACAAATTCAGCAATCATTTTGGATATTACAGATATACAAACGTATATTTCCAAAAGATAATTTTCCTCTATTTCCTGTATGATAAGCAATCACTTTTGATTTTAACTTTGTCCTTATAGAAAGGAAATAAAAAATAATAATAAATTAATTATAAATAATATATGCTATCATTTGTGCAAATTTATCTATTTACTGTAGATGTTTAAAAATGCTGTCTATATTATAACCAACTGTTAAACCCTTTCATTTGTAAAGTTTCGTACAAATATTGTAACAATTTAGTTAGAAAATCTTGTAAATTTAAATTTCAGGCTCTGGCATTGATTAATTTATTTTCAATTTATCAGCAGGTTTAACTCTTAGCTGCGCTTACTGAATAAAGTAATAAATCATACATTAATTATTTGATAATAACTTCACGCTCTGCAAAGCATTATTTTAATCTTGAATTCCGGGAATCTTATTCTGCGATCAGTTTGTTAAATACTTTGATTTTGGAAAACGCGTAAATTGATAAATTGGAAAAATTATTTAACTAATGACTATTTTCAAAGCAATCCATTTTCTATAAAGCAGTATTTTAATTTGAAAATCTAGAAATCTCATTTTGAGATCAATTTATTGCATATTTTGATTTTATATTTCGGGTGGCCCTTAAATTAATAATTATGATACATGCTTTCAATTCAGAGTTAATTTACCTTTAATCAAAGAGCATACTTGATTTTAAACGTAGTAATTGTTTTCAGTATTGTATTCTACAATTTTGAATTATAATGTAAGGATAAAATTCAATGGAAAGATTATATATCGATATCATTACACAGACAGTGATAATTGTTCATATATTTTATTTATGACTAAAATGAAATACCTAATTATCTTGAATACGTTTATATAGTTAAAATTACAAAAAGATAGTAGGTATGTTGTCACTTTAAATCTATCAATATTTCATCAGCGAAATTAAAAAAATATTTATATGACTTTTTTTTTAAGTTTAATGCATAACCCCAATTTTATTTGATGTATTCAATATGCAAATAAATTGTTATTAAACTCATTTGGTACTGTTAAAGAAATATATTTCATATCTTTGGTTTTTCATGTTTCATATCTTAATTATGAGAATATGTACATGTATTTATTAATATAATATTCGCATTTTAATTTACCAGTTAATTTAGATAGTTACAAATTATATTTATTTATTTTATTATTTTAGAAACATTTAACATTTAACATTAGAAACATTTAAATAAAATTTTAAACTACATATATAATTTGGAAAACATTTTTCAGCATTCACAATGATATCTATATTAGTTATAATAAAGCTCAATATGTGTATGTGTGTGCGTTGGCGCTCTACAAGCCAGACCTTTTCGACCTACAGCTACGAAATTTGTCATGTGCATACCTTGGAGGCCGAAAATTTGAGTCTCGGAGCGATTTTTTTTCGAATTTTTAATTAGAATTTTTATTAATTAAAAATTAAGCGAAATTTTAGAGTTTTTTCAGCACAAAAAGGGTTTTTACATCAAATTGAAGCCAAAAATTATCTTTTTAATGATACCAATGTTTTTACCTACCAATTTAAATTTCTATTTTTAATGAATTTTTAAATGAATATTTAATTATATTTTTCAAAAATTTATTTCCCATAAAACAAAATTTAGTTTGAACGAGCACGCTTCTCGAGCATGGGAAAAAATGAGCTTTTATCAACGTGTTGCCATCACATTAACAGAAGCTCAAATTAAGAAACAAATCAACTATTATTGCAAATTAAGTATATGAAAATGTGATTTTCAGTACATTTCTGCATTAAATGAAATATATATATATATATATATATATATATATATATATATATATATATATATGATATTTACTAAAAAATGAGTGCACAGAAAAGCTTTCTATGACTTTTGAAAATATCTGTATTTTAATTGAGTAAAACAGTTTAATTTAAGAGAAACATAGTATAATATATATAGGATAATCACTCTAATCAGCTTCTATCAGTTAATTTTGAGCATTCATCTGCTAATAAAATGGGCTAAATGAACTTAATAATTATATTTTACGTAACTTGAGTCAATAAATGATCTGATGCATTACGAATTTTAAATTTTTACATAGGTACACTTTCCTTTGAATCACGTTTCGCCAAATATTCTTGAAATACCAATATTTTAAATAAAAATTGTTGAACTCCAATATAAAAAATCAATCACTAAAACTGACTAATTTATGAAATTTGAAAATCACTCTTTTATAAAAATTGGCTCTTTTAGACCACTTCAGCGACCGTCTCAAAGAAGATAAGCCAATCTTCTGCCAAGGTTTCTCGACAGCGATTGGCCTATGATTATGAAAATGTTGATTGTTCTAAAATTGTTTTTTAAAAACTTTATAAATGGATCAGATTTTATTGCAGAAGGTGGAAAAGTTTATTTATTTATTTAAAAGTTGAAGTGTCAAAAGTATTTCGCAGACTATGATTACTTAAGACCAAAAGACTGTGTAAAATTTAAATTTTTTCTAATAAACTAATAATTTTTTCATAAGTTCATTTATTGACTGAAATAAAATAAAATATTTTTATTACATCATTTAAATATTTGAAAGTAAAACTAAAAACTGAACTTTACGATGAATAAGAGATATTTTTATTGAATAATTCTTTAAGATATTATATAAAATATGCAAATTATTATGCAATGAATATACAAGTTCAATGCCGAACGTTCCTGCTTTCAATATTTATATTAAAAAATTATATAGTTGATTATATAGTAAAAACTGCTTTTATATTAATTTCAGTTTAACTTTTCCACTTTAATTTAAAGTAGAAATTTTATAGGCGCTTACAGAAAATTAGAGGGAGATATAAGTAGTACAATGAACAAAACTGTTTAAGGTCTACATTATAATATGACTGAATTATATAACTGTCAAAATCTGAATCTTAAAAATATTTTGCAGAAATATTTATTAAGATAGCAAGTTACATAAAATATTTTATTGGAAATTTTAGTAAACATTAATACAGGCTAAAGACGGCCAGTAAGGAAATAAGGCCGAAATAAATATCATTAAATAGGGTATCAATAAAAATGTATTAAAGCTCTTCTTCGTGATTATCATTATAATTCCTACTTGCTAAGAGCATTTCTGTGAGCAATCAAAATTCTTACATTTTTATTTAAAACCGCTGATTTTTAATAAAATAACATATTTGCTTCTTTCAGATGTGTTCTTTCAAAAATGTTTAACTGCTATTTCCTAAGAAACATTTTAAAATGTTGATTATTTAATGGTCTGAGAAAGAAAATGAAATTTTCATGTTTATATAATTTTACAGTATAAAATATACTTATACAGTACAAGTTACACGTGGATACTTATACAATACAAGATATTTTTATAATGTAACAACATGAATTTTATTCAGTTATATTTTATAAAATGTAGAAAAAAATTGCACAGTGAATTCAATAAACATTTCAATAATGAGACATAAAATTGAAGCCGAAAATTTTATTTGAGTGAAGGATCATGACAGGGATATTGGAAATTTTGACTATTGCATAAAAAGTCTTCATTCTATAAAATCATAAGGAAACAGGTTCTTTTTGGAGTTGCCGGGATGGTAATAGAAGAACCATGATGATAGAACAAACCTGGAGCCGTCGAGATGAAAGACTAAGATCAGGAACCGCCAAGGTGACAGAGCGTTTAGGAAAGTCTTGCAAGACCGAGATGACACCTGGAACGACCAATTGACAGAACGAGATAGCACGTTTTCAAACTGTACAAGATGGAAACTGTGGAACCATTGAGTTAGCAGAATGAGTTGATAAGTCTTGATCTGCTGAGATGAGGAAGCAAGATAGAAAACATGAGTCACCAAGAAGACACAAGCGAAAGGGTAAGTTTGCAGCAATCGCTAGTAATAAAGTGAAAGAGTGTCTGTAGCCATAAAGATGATGTGATGGCAGTCTTGATTCGCCGTCTTCTCAGAAATTTGCTGATGTCCGAAGTCATGATCAGTGTTAACCTCAGTGAGGTATTAGTCATAGTCGGGAAAGTGTTCAAATCAAGTATCAATAATAACAGTTGTTATCATGCCATGCATATTAAATACACATAGCATATATTCATTATATAAAAGCCACAGTTTTAATAATAAATAAGAATCCGCAGGTGAAATATAAAAACAAACACAGAAAATACAAAATAATATATATAATATGTACAATATATACAATGATTACTCGCGCCCATTAGGACAAGGAGATTCTTAGCAGGTTGTTGAACTTGTGCTTTTAAATCCATAAGTCCTTTCATTTCAGCCTTTGTCAGATAGTATAATAATTCAGAAATCTTTGAAGAAACTAAGTGTTCGTATATTTCTCGAAAAAGTTGTTCCAAATTGATTTACATATCTTTTTTAGAATATTGGTAGGACAGGGCAGAGAATCATTTAAGTGTTCCATCTCAGCTATTGAATGATGTAACTCAGACTAGTGATGATGCAAAATGTTTCTCCCAGTTCTTGAAAAGTTAGCACAAAAGTAATTCAATAACATTTTGCCATTTTTTAAAAAAATGTTTAAAATTGCCAGAAATTATTTCAACATCATTATTGTCAGATTTCAAATATGCGTAAAAACACCTATAATAGTAAATGTTCACTATTGTCCAACAATAACATTACTACTTTAGTTTCAAATAACATGGCGAATTGGTAATCATATTTCTTGACTTCAAACAAGACGCAACTTTGTTCACCTTTCGTTTCAAATAATGGTTGGGACGTGATGCCACTAATGTAAGATTATCTTCTTTTGGATATGAACAAACGTTGAGTTCAGACATTTTTTGTTCATTTGAAATACCAAAAAAGGGATTGTTATTTGCAATGATTGATTTTTTGAACGGGTATTTATTTGTTATTTAAAAAGAATTTCTTGCCAAAAATGGATTTGTAGCAAAATCGTTTTACGAAGGATTGTCAAGAACACTGAAGATATTTTTGGAGTTTCCAAATATTTCCATTAATTCAGGTTCGTCCATTTCAAACCAGGATGGATCTATTTCTGGAGGTTCATCTACTTCCTGGTATAAAAGCAATGCTTTCTCATTCGAATAAATATCAGTTTTGAAAGTATTGGTTTCTTTTTTCACATCTGCAAAATTGTTCAAGAATGGGTTAGTTACCTTTAATTCAATTGGGGATGCAATAAAATTGCCCAAGAAAGGATTATTACCAGGTAGAATACATTTAGTCTTTAGATCTTCTAACTCCGACTGTGCAGAACCAACATCAAATACATATACTTCAGTTTCGCCAGAACCATAAATATCAGTTAAAGTTGAAGAATGTTTGTTTGATTCTGTTGATAATCTGTCTGCACAGAAACATCAGTCTTTTTCCAGTTTTTTATGCTCGAGTTGCCCATGACGACGAGGTAAATTACGTATTGAATGAAGTGAAGGCAGTTGAAAAATTCTAGGCAGAATATTTAAACAGATGCGGCACAAAATGGATAAAAGCACAATGACTAATAGCAATCTCCGCAGTTTCAATGACTTAAATTCACTTCATGAAATCGCAAACAAATTCAAGCTCACCCAACTTGAATGCGAACAAGCAAATAATATGGTATTGTTAGATTATAATTGCATTGATATATCATCAATAATAATTTCAAGTATTGTTAATAATAAATATTGAATTTTGACAATCACTGTTTAAACATAGGTATGCACTGTTAAATCATAACAATAAAATAGATTTTAATTCTTGTCTGAAGGATTACTGTAGAGAAAATTTTATATTTCCGATAAACCAAAAGAAGTATATCGAAGCGTTTTAATGATATTTTTAAATTAATAAAAAATAGTAATTTTAAAATTTTGAATTAAAAATTGTACTATTCGATTTTATATTGAAATCTTTAATATATAAGGTTTAAGAAAACTGATAACAAAAATGATTAAATAAATATCAAGAGATTATATTCAATATTTAATTTATTTAATTTAATGATATCATATTTTTTTCTTTCGGCACCAAATTCTTCTGAATTCAATAATAAACAGATATAATTTGAAGAGTATTCACCTATGTTATATAAATAGAAAATTGATTCTTTAATCTGAACTTTATTTTGCTGGATTCAATCGAAAGATTTATCAAAAATAAATCAAATCTTTTATGAAGGAGTAGAATAATATGTAATTGAAAAATTGATTTTATAATTAAATTTAACGTCTTTATAAATTAATAATTACTCGAAGAAAATATATCTATGAAAATTAACTTAAAGCTTATCAAAAAACTAATAATAATTTCTATAACCAATTTTGTAGCAATTTTCGAAACTAAGAATAAAGTGCAAAATATTTTTGTTGCTGAAACCGACGGTAAATAGTGTTGAATTTAAATTATGATAAACTTATTGTTTTTAAGTGGATAATCGATTGTTCTTGATATATTATAAAGTTTCCGCTTTTTCCTCACATGGTAATTTTCATTCCTGCCAGATGCAACCTCACCCGTTTCTCCGAAAATAGTTAAGTGCTTATAAAAAGCCAGATAGGTATACTTTTCACCTGGAATACAAACAAGAATAATCTGATAATTAAACATTTAATTGTTATTTGAATTAATATCCATTTAAAATAAACATGTTCAAAAATTATTATAAAATGAATAAAAATCAAAATTTGAAGCATTATAATTACTCTTCAATAAGTTTAATGAAATTTACTTTAAGAAAACCATTATTATTACAATGGTGAAAAACATCGATGCTTTTATTTAAATTATTATTTAATTTTTATCTTATCGTTTAGTTTATAATTCATTACTATAAGCAGTATGTTAGCCGAAATTCATATTTTCGCTAATTCCTAACTAGATGAGGCAAAAAGATTTAAAAAAAGACATTATTAAATATTTAATGTTTAGGCAACCATTTCGTATAGAGCTGTATAAATATTTCAGAGATATGGATATAGAAAAAAAATGCCAGATATTGCAGCAAATTAAAATAAAATGTTCAAAAAGGTCAGTTTATTAATATCGTGAAAATGCACAGCTTATAAAGAAGGTGCTAATTATCACTAAATAAATGTTTTAATGATGTAATTTTAAACTTTTGAATTTCGAGTCTAATAAATCTCAAAATATATTTTGAAAGCGTGGGAAAAGAGAATGGAGTAGAAAACATCTTATTCTAAATTATTTGCATGTTCTCGTTCCCTGTTGTTTTCTCTTTTCATTAAAAAAACAAACAAACTCGGCTTAATTATGCTCGTAAATATATATATATATATATATATATATATAAGTAACCAATCTAAAGTAAGAAATATTTTGAAAACGAAACAAAAAAGTTTCGGAATCGCAACTAAAAATTATTTCTTATTCAAACTAAAACCAAAAAAGGAACAGGAAAAAACTTCATAGTATTTAGTGAGCGCAAATGCAGCTACTTCTAAAACACAGATGAATTGATACAAAAATATTAAAATCAAGTTAATAAGAAAATCAAATAAACCAAATAAAAAAAGCAAATAAAAAAAGAATCCGTCCTGAAGACCTCAGGCAGGGATTCAAAAAAAGGGATTTTTTCTGTGAGGGAATGCCCCCAAAAATCCCCTGAAATTAGGCCTAAGAGATATACCATTAAAACAGAAAGGACAATACAAAACAACAAATTAGAAGAAAATAACCACTAATAAGCAAAAATATAATAACAAAATAACAATAAACACTAAAAAACCTAAACCACCAAAGAAAAAAGAAAAAGGAAAGGACATACAACCAGCAGCAAGGAAATTTTAAGCTATCGATTGTGATTCCCTCTTTCTTAAAACATAAAGCTAAAGTATTAAAGGTAAATAATAATTGTAGTCTCCCAGCGCCATCTATTGAGTGATCTAATATGCAAGGAAAGTTCTGTATATATATATATATATATATATATATATATATATATATATATATAT
>JAPMOR010020145.1:101620-151291 GCA_026543865.1 Argiope aurantia
TATATATATATATATATATATATATATATATATATATATATATATATCATGCATGAAATATTTGGCAATTTTCCTTATTAAATTTTCGAAGAAATTGGAAAGGAAATCAATCAGAAATCCACTTTGAAATGATATATTCGAATGAATTATATAAATTTATTAAACTTACTTTTGAAAAATATCTTTAAAGAAAATTAATTCTCAGTATTTGCTGGTTTGAAAAATGATATTTGTTCATTTTTTACGCTTTTTTTCGTTTAATTTTTACTGATTCTAGCAGAACTATATATAATGAAACAATAAAAACATTTTGGTTATTCCAATTTTACAGCCAGTATTTATTCGTGACTTTTCATTTTTATAGTTGCAGAAAATTTCTTTAATTAAAGGTTTCAAGGAATTTATTTCATACTAGCCGCCTTTGGCCACCAGCCGGTTCGCCAGTATTACCGCTCGCTACAATTTTCAATTAAATATTTTAAGTAACTGGTCTCTTAAAGGATTCTCAAACAAAACCTTTTTAATCTTCAAATTTTGATAGTCATACCAAACTTATATTGTTTAGATCGTTTCGTTCAATTTACTATATATATTTTGCTAATTTGTCGCCATTTCCGGTAAAACTTCAACTTTAATTAAAAATGTAAATGACGAAATTGAAATTAATATTAAGATATTTTTTAATAAAACCAAGCGTTCTATTTTATTAATCATCTTTTTTGTTATTTATTAATTATTATTATTATTGAATATGAGTATTGCAAACAGAATCTCTCGGTATTAAAGTCTTATGTTAACTACAAAATATTTTTCATAGTTTATGTAATATCTCAAACAATAATTCAACAAAAATTTCTGAGATTCAGTATAAAATTCAGTTTTTAGTTTTGCTTTCAAAAGGATTGAAATGAAATCAATAATAGTATTTTGTTCCTGCTTATAAATATATTTCAAAAATTATGAAGTCTAAATTTAATGCAGTAAGGTATCATATTCTGATAAATATTCTGGACACACCAAATTTTAAATAAATGAATGAATGTTTCTATTTTCCACGATCAACTAAGACTTATTTATGAAGTTTTAAATGTTAAAAATTTAGAAAAACTCACCATTTTCATAATCTTAGGCCAATTAATCTTGAGAAACCTGCGCGCTGATTGGCGTATTTTCTTTGAAACGATCGATGAAAAATCTAAAATTATCCTTTTTTTATTGAATAGTGATATTCAAATCTTCATAAATCAGTCAGTTTAAGTGATTTGAAATTAACTCTTAAAAGTCAGTGATTTAGTTGATTGGAAATTAACTCTATGACCACCATAAAATCTGTGCTTTCTCATGTGGTGTATGCATTCTCCTTAATATCCGATCGAATAAAACATCACATACAAAAGTACTACATAGAATAAACACATCAAAAGTAAACATAACATTTCAATAGTTGCCAAAAACAAAAGAGAGAAAAATGCAATTAATAAGCAGACGATATTTAGAAATGTACAGATATTTAGACTGGAAAATGAAATTATCTGAATTAAAAACACGCGCAGACGATATTTACAAAAGTAAAAATATTCAAACCTGAAAAGAAAAATAAATGAGTTATTCCATCAATAAATGCCATAAGTTTGTTTACATCTTCATTATTTTATGAGTCATTAAATATCAAAATGGATCCGGGACTGAATAAACACACTGTATAGAGAGTGTAAAAGATCATAAAATAATTTTTCTTGAATTTATTTTTTAGAAAAAATAATATTTCATATTTGTTTCATTTCTTACAGACACTTGCCGAAAATTATAATTTTGCAGATTTCATTTCCAAAAAGATTTAATTTATTTTCAGTTTGAGCTTTAATCAATATGATGGCAACACTTTGAAAAAAGCGATTTTTTTCTCATGAATGCGAAACCTGCTTAATCCTCATTTTTATTTTTGACGAAAAAAATTGAAAAACATAGTTAAAATATTTATTTAAAAATTCATTAAAAATAGAAATTTAATTTTAAGACTAAAACAGTAGTATCATTTAAAAGATAAATTTTTTATCTTTAATTTCATGTAAAAATCTTTTTTGTGCGGTAATATTTTCGGTAGTTATAGCAGAAACACGTCAAAACTTCGCTTTATTTTTAAATAAATAAAATTCTAGTTAAAAATTCGAAAACATAACACCCAGGTGCACATTCCCGGCTTCCAAGGTATACACGTGCCAAATTTGGTAGCTGTAGGTTGAATGGTCTGGTCTGTAGAGCGCCAACACACACATACACACACACACACACACACACACACACATTGAGCTTTATTATAAGTATAGATTAATATAATTTTATCATGTAATATCCTAACAAAATAAGATTTTGAGCACATAATAATATTATTTTCCAGTTAATCTTTTATTTTATCTTTGCTTCATTATTAATTTTTTATTATAATCTACGGTATTCTACCCATTCGTATAAACACTATTCATAAAGCATAAAAGATTGTTTTCATACAACTTTTTTTAAAAATTAATGAAAATATAAGTATTACTAGAGTAACCATTTAATGCGTGATAAAATATATTCTTTTAGATATGCCAAAATTTAAGATTATGAAACTCTAAATCATTCTGAAAGCTGGAACCATATTTTCGTGTCTTCTTAATTTATTTGATCAAGTTACGCTGAGATCCCTTTTAGCTGCAAAAAGTTGAATTTAGCACTGAAAGTTGCCTCTTCCTTTTTGGGCGTAAGTTAAGAATTATAAAGAAAAGAACAAAATAAAGGCTGAAGAAGAACATTTTTGAGTGATCAAAAATTGCTTTTCACGTCGAAAGTGACTGACAAAAAAATATTTTTTCTTCCTAACTTATTTAAGAGTTTTCACCAAGGTAACTCATTCATTTTATAAAGTATTTCTGAAATTCTTCAACAAAGTGCTGTTGAATCGAAGTGAGTTGATTTTCTTTCATAAATATATAACCTTTTTTTTTTATCGTTTTTAGAATTCGCCTAACAAAAGAGTTTTGAGAAATTCCTTTATATTTCATTGCTGAGGTTTCGAGGAAACAGATGTTTTTGTTATTATGATTGGATGCTGAAATGACTACAAAAATGAAATAGTAGGCTATGTCAAACTATGCCAATAACTATGCCATAATTATGTCAAAAGTTTTAACTACATTTTCTTGGAATTAACTGGCTATTATGTATAATATTTTGATGATTGAACTTAAATAAGTCTCAACATGTTTATGAATAAATTTCAACTTAATTTTTGAACCTATGATCTCTCCTTGTAAGGTAAATGTGATTTTTTTTATTCATTTTAAATTTTCTCACATTTTTTTAACTTTCAAGATTTCTGCAAGGAGAAACTCCAACTAAGGGTTTATTTTACAATTAGTTTTTCTTGTTAATTATGTCTGAAATATGAAATAAAATGACATGGGTTATGACTTCCCACATAAACAACGTGGAGTTATCTGAAAGCCAGCCCTCAAGCCTCAAGACATCGAAGCCAATTCTAGCGATGAGAAATATCACCTTATGACATCATTTGTAATACAAAACAAGCATTAAGACTATGAACGGACACATATGTATTAAGTTCAGAATCACCATTTAATATTCACTTTTTACATATTCTTCATTTTTAGCGCTTTCAATGTATATATCATATTAAATATATTATTATGTTTACTAATTATTTTCCATCCGCTTCATTTTCCCAAATCGCTTTTTCTAGTGCTCCTCACTAGTGTAATCCCATTAAAGTGCCCAGTTTATTTTAAGATGCAATAGGCTACATTCATATGCACTTAAAATATTACAGATACCACGCATTCCAAGTTCTGTACTTTCTATTTGACACTTTATTGATTGTTTTGTTTACTGTCACTGTTTATTTAATTCTCATTCTCTATATACTGTCTTTATGAGATTAAAATTCTGCATCTTAAATAGGAACTTTTCAAATAGAGAATATTATGCATCATTTTTCAATATTATATCGCTGAATCCTAAGGGCAGTCTCATCTACATTTCTACATCAAAACCATTTTGTGTGAGTGTTTTTGTTAAGTTTTACATTTAGTAAATAGTGTGTTTAGTTTCTCATTTTTAATTTCTTTTTCTGCTATATATCTTTTCTTTTGTTATTTCAAAATAATTGTGACCTGCTTTTATGTTTGTTCATTTTGAAAATTTTGTGTTGAAAGTTATTATACATTGCAAGAAAATAAACGAATCTACATCTCTTAGGCTCTGTGATTAAGAAATATCCTCAATACTAGTTCTCAAATGTAATAATTAGTCAATGTGTTACTGTAGCGATGCAGCTTCAATTGCCAATTGTTATAGGAAAACACTACTCGAAGTTTGACCTCTCTGCAAGCGCATGTATCTTATAGGAGGATGTAGGTTAATCTATTTCTTGACCACATATATTCATATATTAGGATACATTTCAAACTTCAGTTACATTTCAATACATTTCAACTTTCCTGGATTTAGGGATATGATGCAGTATCTACAACTGCATGTTTTTTTTTTTTAACCTTCAGTTTAAAACCGAATGAAGACTGGAAATTCCTTCAATTTACAGAAATGAATGAGAATTTAAATGAGAAGAAAATTTCATAAAGAGAAAGAGATGAAAGTTTAAATATTTCTTTAATTTATCTTATATGGATATGTACATATTTTTTTGCTTATTTTCCACATTTTCGGTATTAACATCAATGAACTTTCTTCTCTCTTTGTCATGTATATCTATTTATATATAAATATATAAGGAAATTAGAAAACATGTATCTTTTTGGCTGTTCGTCACTAGGAGTTTTAAGAAACTTTGAATAGCAATGATGTGAAATTTGCAACAACCATTTCTAGTCTATATCCATATAAATTGTGGTATTTCAACGTTCAAAAATAAATATTCAAAATATTTAACTAAATAATAAAAAATATGCATAAAAAATTGTTGTTTTTACAATTTTTTACCATTAATTTCTAAAATAATTTCTGCAAAAAATGAATATAAAAAAGCGTTTCAATTAGATCTAAAGCATCTTAGTCAAAAAGCTAATTTGTAGAGGGTAATTAGAAATAAAGATCCCTAATTTGCATATTTGTTGAAAGAAAACAAATCAAAGCACATCTTTAATTTTCAACGGAAATCAAAAATAACATTTTAATTTAACAAAAAATAACATTTTTTAGCTTATTTTCATTTCATATAGCCTTCATCTACTTCTTATGCTAGTATTGGCAACATATAATTGATTTTGTTCTTAATGATGACATTCTCTTTCCAAAAATAATCTTGCTATTTTAGTGATCTTCAATTTATTTGCATATTTCAGATATACCAGTTTGAAAATATTTTGTTGGATAGATTTGTTGTAAACATGAACTTTTATTTATTTAATTGAATTAGCACTTCAAATGTGACGCCCACATTAGATGGCATCCGAAAGAGTCCACTTTTAAACATATATAATCCTTTAATGGACATAAAATTGCTACGCGTATAATGGCATTTTTTCTTTCCTGCATATTTTCAACATGCTGTGTCAAGTGTTTATTAAGGCAAATGTTTGTACCTCAAATGCTTTTGACAAAAATACTTCAAAATCTTGTTTATTTAAATTAACTATAACGAAAAATCTCTTTAGTATGGACTGGATACTAAGAATAGAAATATTAAGCACTGAAGCGTAAAGTATATCAATAATCCAGCTTGTGATTAATAGACTCTTATTTAATGAGTAATTGTTTTACGAAAAAGAATTTTGCAAAACAATAATTTGAATGTAATTCTTTGATGATCAGAATTTGATGATTCTTTACATGCTGCAAACCGAAAGTGACACTTATTTATTCCATAATCAAGCATAATTTTCTTGCATATTTTGGTTGTATTTTTATTATGTAAAATAATAAATTATGATATTCCATCATTAGTTTACCTTATATCTGTTTCCTCTACCTTATATCTGTTTACCTTATATCTGTTTCCTCTAATGTTGTCTCTTTTAGTTTAAGAAAATAAAGCAGTTATATTTGAACTTTCCCTCTTACTTTGAAAAGAATTTAATAAATTATGTCATAAACCCTTATCTGATGCATGTTGGTGATAGTAGAACCTTATATCATGGTTCCAAACTATTATTAATTGAATGTTTCTTAACCAATAAGTTTTATCTTACTGAAATTATTGCTCTCGAATTAAAGAAAGTCTAAGAGCTGATCAAAAATATAGTGCAAAATTTCGCATTCCTGACATATCATCTACTGGTACTCTTCCAACTCTTTTGTGAATAATTAGAAATAAATTGTTTTAATTTTCCAAAATTTGCACTAAATAGTCAGCAAAAAAGTAAGCAAATTTATTATTATAGTGCAGTAAAATTGCCCTGAAAATTTTGGGAACATAAAATATAAACATTTGTCCCTCATCTGGTTTATATTCAATTCTGTTTTAAACAAATAGCCAATGATCAATAATTTAGTAAAAAATTATGACTTTTGTAGAAAAATGTATATTTTCATGCATATATAATAGAAAAGAAGATTCAACATACAAAAACGCATTTTGAAAAACTTTTTTTAAATAACATGAGATATTATAATTACAACATAATTATGCTTCTTATTTTATCTTCAATACAAACAAATGACATAATGAAATTTGTCTTCACTTGTCACTTGTCTTCAGTATTGAAAAATCTGTAATGAACAGCCAAAAATATTTTATATATTTGTTTACAGAATTGCAATTAATTATTTTCCCAGAAGTAAAGCTTTAGAAATCAGGCCAGAAATTGTTACCTAAGAGAAAGTTTATTTATTAAACTATAATTGAATTTACTTTATATGATGATAAGCTCTATCTGTCTTATCGAATCATTTAGGATTTCAGCTGCTTTAATACAAGCAAAAAGGAATAATATAAGAAAATAAACTTGACAAACTATTTTATTAAGAAAAATATGTTTTTATCAGTATTTGAAAAAGCTAATATTTTTTTATTGTTTTATTTTGCATATCAGGGAATCTTCAAAGTCGTTTTAACAACTTAAATACCAAATAGCGCTATCAATATAGAAATGACACTTAATTTCATTAAATTAATAACAGATAACTGAATTATGATGGCATTAAAAATAATGCATACTCACGGAGAGAATAGAAATGCCCATTTTGAAACTTTTATTTTCGTGTTGATATTTAATATATAATTAGTCATCTTTAATGGAGGCGTGCAAAGAATGTACTATTCACATATTTTTGTTTAACTTGTTGTTAACTTTCGTTTAACATATTTTATATATCTATCAAAGGTAACATTATTGCTATTTCTATGCTTTCCCGTGTCTAGTGAATCATAATATCTAGTATTTTATCACCTGTTCTATTTACGTTTAAACGCTCACGCTATTAAGTCTTGAATAATCATCAAGGACTTTCCCAGACAACGCAAGATGCAAATGTTGCTTTCGTCGCACCATAAACCTATTTCAAATTTTACTGGCAACACATAACCGCGTCTAGTGTTAAGGTGAATATCACACTCGGCAATATATTCTGATGGAGAAATCAAGGCTCCGCACGGAACCTACAAATCAGTAGGCACAGATTTATGCCTAGGAATTACAGAGGAACTAACGTGCAACGTCATGTGTGTAATTCGTGGTATTAGATTTCGGCTGCAAGTGACGTGTTATTCGCTTAGTAGGCGGAAGTTGATACGGATTTTCTACGCCACTGGCGGAATGTGGCGGTGTGTTAACGTCTCATTTGCGGCAGCGCGCCCCTGAGCTGAACTTGCTTCGTAAACCATCCCGTGTAACTAAAGCTTCATTAAATGTGTCAGTGGTGCCAATTGTCCCCCTCCTTTCTCAACGAGGATATAAAGTGCAATTAATATTTATTCGGTGGCTAAATTTAATTCAAGTCTCTGGTACAAAATTCAGTTTGCCATTATTGAGGGAGAAGGAATAAAATTATTTGGCTAGGGTAATAAATATGTTATATTTCGGAATAAATGAAATTTCAGATAGCGATGTGTGGAATAGGGATAAAGTTAAAGGATAAACTAGGAGATGAGAAATATTATATTTGAGCACATGCTTGACTCATAAATTTTGTTTCTCTATAGTTTATTTAATTCTTATTAAGATTTATTCTGCATTGCGAAATTTTAAAGATCTCGATCTAGTAATTTATTGTTAAACTAATATAAATTTGAGTATTCATATTTAGCTTTAAATAAATAAAATATTTTTGAAATTTAATTTTAGAGCATTTAGAATTATAAGCATAAATGAACTACATTTTATACATCTTTTTTTTTGTCGTTTTTGTACCCGAAGATTTCTTTAAATTTTTAGGTTTGATATTTCCTTAATCATGATTTATTTATTTATTTAAGTCAAATTTTCTTAAAATGAGCCCTGTCGTTCTACATTTGTGATCGTATTTATTACATTTTCATGATTATCATAAAAGGAATTAAAACTTTGTTTAACGTACCAAAATAACTTAAACTCTTAGGTCCCTTTAATGTATTTTAAAACTTATTGTATAGCCGAGCAGTTTCAAAATGGCAAGCAAGTGAGATAATCCTATAATTTTTTAAAAAGTTGTTTCGCCTATTTCCAACAAATTTAATTAAAAAATATTGCAATTAAATATCACAGTATGAACATTTTTAGCGCATCTCATGATTATCTTTTTAGTCTAAATATAGCGTATTTCTGCTTTTCTCTTATTTTCATATCCCATCATGGAACCATTCATTTGACAAGCGGCGTCTTCTCCACTGAGCCAATGGGAAACACTATTTGCTGGGGAATCATCATTCCAATTGTTTAATTCTAAGGTTAAATTCTTATAATTTCATTTTCTGTTCGATCATTGACACTGACTTCTCAGATCTAGAAATAGATATACCCTTAAATGAGTTATATCCTGCCTACGTAGATAATCGCAATTTTTTTTCTCTATTTTCTTTCGTATTTGAGGAATTTCTCACCCAAATCATGATCTCCTGCAAATTCAGATTCTCAAATTACCCGCGTTTCTCTCGATTTTATTAATTGGCTTAAATACACAGAATTATTTTGGATTGTTTGATTATTGTAAAATAAAAACCTTGGATACACGCAATCATTTCTGAGCGTGTTTTATTTTATTTATTCTTCTTTATTCAATAAGTTTATGCAATGTATGCTGTAAACTGTTTGCATTGCATCTTTCAATTTGTTTAATGCAGAATATGCTGATTAATAACTTGTAATAATTCGGGAGACTATCCAAGATATTTGAGGCAGCTTATTTTTTAGTCGAGTTAAATTAACATTTTAGAAATAAAAGAAAATCATGGTAGAGTCTATTTTCATATTTGCTCCCATAATCATGGAAATATGGTATTCCACGTATGTTACTTGCACTGAAAACCACTGAAACAAAAAAAATGAAATTACGCGCATTGCAAATCAAGCAGAAAAATGTTAATAAATCGAATAACTAAGAGTGAAACATAAATCGATTTAACTTTTAAATAATGCGTCATTGACATTAATATATTAGTTGAAATTTATATTTAGAAATGTGTATAACAGAATGAACAGAAGATTGTAAAAATTTTAAAATTTTTGAGCTAATTAGCTATCAAATTCTGATTTATAAAAATATCTCATTTAAGAAGCTTGTAAAGTCCAATTATGTGTAAAAGATTCAACAGAAAAAAGAAATTTTGACGCATTAATAATAACAGACCATTTGGTCTTTAAAGGTAAGATGTAAAGCAGGAATAAAGTTCGCAAAAACTTAGTTTAGATTATTTTGTAATCGTTTTGTCCAAGCATACATTTCTTAAAATTTATATTTTTCTAATGCTTATTTCTTCTATGACTGTTCCAAAGAAGAGAAAGTATTGAAATTCACTAGAGAAAGTAATGAAAACTCACTTGTTCGTTGCTCTTTTGCCAGTTGAGTGTGAGCAGTAAGGGCTACCGACATGCTTCTTCCTTTAGCATTCGATGCATATGAGACTAAAAGATAGGATGAACTGGCACTGAGCTTATCCGCAATGAACAGCGGGCCGTCCATAGTCGACAGGTTCATGATTAATTGCTCCGCCAACATGCTGTACACCTCCAGGTGGAAGGTCTGGGGCAATCCGCCATCATCGCCCGGGTCACAAGCCAAGGTCAGAGTTGTTAGAGTGGTGTTAGTGACTGAGCAATTCTGGACCGGCTCTGGGGGACCTGTTGATATGAAAAATAAATATTTATAGCAAATTTTAATTTTAATGCAAAGAATTGTTAAAATTCAACTAGGAATGCTGGCGTAGTTTTCTTTTTAAGAATACTACTTTAAAAATTCGAAAGAATTTTACCAAAGAAAATGCTCACAATGTAGCGTTGGAAAAAAATATAGAAAATACGATACTGTTCCAGCAAGAATCATATAGACTGAGAAATTTCATTTGATAAAACTGAAATTTTAAAAGAAATATTTTTGTTTCAAAATAAAGAAATTTCTTAAGAAAAGTAAGTAAGCGATTACTTAGTTAGAAATATCCTTTCTTATTTTTTGCAGATATTTATCTCTATAAATCCCAAATTGCTAATTCCAAATTTATCTTCAATTATATATGTTTCATTTCCTCTTTTTATATTAATAAACACAAAGCAGACAAATTTCGTAATTTTATAACAGTCGTGTTTTGAATTTTTCGATATGAACTGATTTGGTATGATACATGTTTAATAGAAAATCATTTTAATTTGTCGCATTGTTATGGAAAGGTAATTACTGCTTCTTTATTACAATTACTTCTTACTAATATTTACTAAAATTGTTTTTCCTGCTTTCTCAATTTAAAATAAAACTGGTTCATTTACAAATGAAATGCTCAAAGATTTTTCTTTTTTATATATATAAAAGAAAGTAATGCAATAACTGGGATTTGTGCATTATTTTTTAAAATTAAATAAATGAACACTGAAAAGTAAATAAATTGTTATCATCAGAAATTAAAAGATTCAATTAAAATTTCAAACCCATCATTTAACAGCTTTGTACTTTATTTTTCAAATATTTCATTATCATGCTACAATAAATTTCGAATTTTTCTACAGATCAAAAAGTTGCAGAATGGCAAGCCGTAAATTCCAAAAATCGTCACATCAAATAAGAAATAACGCAGATTATGCATTTCATAATACCATTTAAAAGTCTTTAAGTACTTGCCTCGTGATAAATGAAAAGAATGTTCACTTTTATGATAAAAATGAACTCAAAGAATATAGCCTTGAAGAATATACTTTCTGATTTTGCATGAAAAGACTTAAATAACGTAATTGATTTTTTTCTTATAAAAGAAAATAATGCCAGAAAAGGAATTTATGCATATAATATAATTTCAGAAGATTGATTGAGCTATTTCAAAAGTATTTATAAACCATTTTTACTTTAAGATTTTGCTTATGAATAATACTTTAAGATTATACTTTAAGATTAAGATTATACTTTAAGATATACTTTAAGATTTTACTTATGAAAACATAACACGTGTGTACTAATGTGACCCGCGATGACAACTGTGAGTCCCTTGGTCATCTTTTTGCCGACGGATGTATCTCGTATTACCTTACTATTCTGTCCTTATGTATTTTTTTTTTTGCAATGTTAAGTGTTCGAAACATTAGTTGAGATATGAATCACGTGGCTAATGGCAGAGATAACTCACAAGTTAATAGAAGAAAAATCTATCGTATCATTAACATGCACAAAATATAATATTAGATTGCTTTATATTGGAAGCTTTTAGAAGCAGTTGATTAAAGATGAGTGCAGGTGAAATATTCATCTTATATAATAATATGGCACAATTGTTTCATATTATTCTGAACATAGTAAAATATTGATAGTTTAAAACCTAATTGTCATAATGAGATTGAAATCTTTGCCAATTAGTATGATGTATTGTGTCTAAAACAGATATGTTATTAACAATAACAAATCTGATATCAGATTTTAAATACTTTGTTTTATTTCATTTATTTTTAGAAATCCTGTACTAGAAATAAAAGATATCCTTAAAAGCGATTTTTGCTGAAAAATAGAATATTTTCTCCCATTCTCAATAATTCACTAACTAATAATTGCTGAAATATGGACCTGTAAAAAATGTTCTCTTACTATGACCATACATATATCAAATATACTTTTAAAAAATAATAATTTTAATATGTATTTTCCACACTCTGGAAGCTTTCTATCATGATAAGATTGTTAATTCAATTTTTTTTATCTTCGTGAAGTAAATCCTTTTATCTCATTTCGAATTTATTTTTATTCCTTACTTTGTAGCCCAGACTTGTTTTATAGTCTAGTTTAAGCAGATTAAACTAAATATAAAATATTCGAGCCTCAACTATAAGAAATAACTCCGACTAAAAAAATTATTTTTAATCAACTCCAAACATAGACTTTATCTTCTTTTCATGGATTTATTTCATCTCACCCCCGCCCTCCAGTGAAATATTAAAAATTCAATTCATTGATATTGATTTTTTTTTCTTTTTCATGTTTGTTTTTGGCAACACACATAACGGGAAAAAAAAAGGTACCGAAAGAGATGCCTGAAGTTAAACTGCTGTGAATTACGCGTTAGTTAATTTAGTTCAGAACATTCACGCAATCCTGCTATTTGTGTTTTCTTTTATGCACTGTGGTTATTTTTTTCTTCACTTTTTCCATCCTTCTTCGAATCGAATTGTTGATAAATAAATTATGCATGACAATATTTGTGGAATCAATTTCGCCCCACCGCAAAGTGCCCGTTTGGAAAGAAATAATATATATAAAAAAAACGGAGAATAAACTTAATGTATTCCTCCGACATCAATAAACAATGGGAATCCTTTCGTATTGTCTAATTTCATTTGGGCGATAAATCCCGCAGACGGTACCCAAATATTGTCTTTTCATTTTGTTACTCAGTGTGTGAAAATGATTTTAGTGAGATGAAAATATAGAAACTGGCTTTCAAAACTCTTTTTTTTTTCTTTTGGGTACAGCCAAAATTAATTAGAGCCAGAAGAAATGTCATGTCTCGTGTAATTCCCGAAAGTCTCCACTTGATATTTTGAAATGTGTCATTATTATTACGGTTACTTTCTTTCTTCTGAAAGATATTTACCCTTTTCGTCTCAATTTGTTAAGAGAATTAAAAAAATACATTTCGCTTTATGATATCTATTTCAACACAATCTTACGAAATCTTTGAAAAATCTTATAATCTTACGAAAATATTTGAGAAATATTTTAAATATAAATATCTGATGGATATTCTTATAGGATACTCTTTTTATTTCTTTGAATGATGACACGATGCTAATGACGTTCCTTCATTCGTCAATAATTCTTTTATGAGACTTTTTAACTGTATGGTAGTCTTGTCGACTAAATTGAACTGTATTACAAGCGTTCATATCTACAGAAACACTTTATAATATTTCCATTTTATTTCTATGAATATTCCTTGGACATGCTCTTTTGTTTTTGTGAATTATAATTTGGGATGTTATGGTTGGATGACGATATTATCGCTGTGTAGCAGGAATGTCGTTATTTTGTAACAGAATAACACTTAAATGTCCACTGCTTTCTCTAATCTAATGCTCATTAAATATAAAGAAGTTAAATATCATTTTTTTCTTTAATATCTAAAAGTTTGTAGAGGAAGAATTAACCTCCTCCTCATTTGAATGCTGTTCCAAAGGATAAAAGTCACCCCAAAATATTCCACTTTTAACTTCAAAAATGAGATCTAAATTTACGTGAAATATCAGTAATAATTTTACTGAATGTTATTATAATATCGATGCTCATATCCCAATGTATTATGTTAATATTTGAAATAGCGAAAAAGTTTTATTCAAAAAATTAGGACTCCTGCTCGACGGACCAGTTGTAAATGGCATCAGTTGACGGACCAGTTGTATTGTTGTAAATGGCATCTCCTTGCAAACCAATCAAAGTGAGCCAGAACTGACATCATCTATTCTGTTTTCACTTTTCGTAGATGTGCTAAGAATCTTCTTGATGTAACGTTGTGTTGTGATTAAATGTTTATATGTTCTTGTTTATTCAGTAATTGTTAAATTCTTTCAATCAAAAAGGACATGGGGAAGATGTCAGCCCAGCATAATAATTTGAAATAGTGTAGCATAAAGTTACGCTACAGTATGAGTATGCTTCACAATATACATCCATCCATACCGCACACTGTGAGGATTTTTTTCAACAAATTATAAATTTATTATTTATCAGACACGCAACTGTCTCAGAAAAGCTATGTCGAAATGTCATTACATCTAATATGAGATTCCTATTTTGAGCTTTCGTATATTAAAACAAATGTAAAATCAGAAGCTTATATGGCAAGGAAAAGATTAAGAATGAATCATTCAGCATAATTTATTCTAATTGTCTGAATGTGAATCAGATACATATCGTCCTATGCACGAATATTTTTCGGAACATTCGAATTACTAGATAATTAGAAAAAAAAATTACTTATAGTTGCGATGACAAATTCGCAAAGTAAAATCCATTATTTTGAATTATTTTGATACCAGAAAATTAATTTTGGTATTTTTTCAGTTAGATTAATTTTCTTAGATTTACTAAGCATTATGGAAAATTAAAAGAGTTTTTTTACAATAAATTATACAAATATATACCAAAAAAATTAGCAACTAGCAGCATGTTTAGATAAATACGTAGCACTTTGTTGCAAGTACGTAAAACTCTGCTTTTGATTTTCGAAACACAATCGATTAACTCTTTTCCTGGTTATGCAACATTGTAATAAATTTAAAGAAATCTTAATTTAGTTAGCAAACAAATTCATTTTTAAAAATAAAATAGTTATTCATAATTCAGTTTAATATGATTGGAATCTTTCATATAATGAAATATTATGTAAAATGTTATTTATGTTCCACATTATCTTAATTATTTGATATGATATAAGTATTCAATATTTCAACAGGCTCCAAAAATCCGGTTTTATTCTTGTATGCATATAGATATAAAGTATTGCCACTTTATTCAGACATTCCAATTAAATAGAGTGTTTTGAGTATTTATCCGAAAGAGAAATTGCTTCCATTCTATAAGTGAAAAAAGAGGAAGTAGTTCTATTACTTAATAGAAGAAAAGGAAACAGCAGAAACTAAAGATGCCCTATCAAGAATGATTGCTTTTATACAAGAAAAGAAGGATACAGCCATGAAATTTCCCTATTGTAGACATGCGGATTGAAATCCTTTACACAATACATATCGATCCGTCATCCATCAGTAAAATATATTTGGCGAATATATTTATTGAAAAGAAATGAAGAAAAGTATTACTTTATAAGTTTTTGTCATCTGCTCTTTATAGGACAAATAATTCCTAATCTCACTTTTCATGAGGTTTAGATTAACAGAAAGTTAAAGACACTGTTTAAACATAAATAAAATATGACCTTGCATTTCACACAGTTTATTTATCAAACTTCAATATTTCAATTTTAAAACATCATATTGTCAATTTACAACCTCTTAATACCTTAACAGCACAATAATTCCAGTATCTTAATAGTATAATGCATTATTCTTAAATAAAAAGGAATGTTTTATTTGCGATTTAAGAATCAAATTATAGATTTCTAGAAGTAATAAAAAATTAGATTTCAAAAATCCATAAATTAGATTAAAAAATGAAATCTAGAACTAAGTTTCTCACTATTTCTTGGAATTAAATTCTTTTTGCTTTTTTTTTTCAAACTTTTCCTGATGATTTGCTTCAAATTTTGCTTTTCCTTTTTTCGAAAATAATATTAAGGTTTTTCTAAGTTTTAGATCAAATTTAAGGATACAGAAGAATTAAATAAAAATACATTCTTTTTCATGACAGATTAGCCAAATTTTATATTATCTAACGATAAAATTTCTTTAGTATTAAGGACGTTTCATATATTTTACTCTGCAGTTTTTGATTTCCCTGCAATTTATTTTCTTCTTAATAACAAGATAAAACAAGTGGAATGTGTATAAATATTCTTTTCTAAACATTCCACCCCCCAACAAAATATATATATATATATATATATATATATATATATATATATATATCAAACAAATAAAAATATATCCAGAATAAAATCTTTTTTTTTTTGAATATATAAGTTTTAAAAGAAATATTGATTTAATCGAGTTGTTATTCAAAATAATAATCTTACGAATATTAATAATTATTTATTTTGGTGAAAACAAATATAGAGATGTCGGAAATGTTATAATTTGTAATCAACATTTTGACGTATTTCTAACTGTTTACGAGTGATTATTGAAAAAAATTACTCCAATAACAAATTTCTATATTTTTCTTTTAAAACTAGACAGAGAGAAAAAAATTTGATATTATCGGAGTATTCCTAACAGTTTGTTCTCTGAACATGCGAGGAATCCTAAAAAAAGATTTATCTATTATGAATATATGATTGTTTATTGACAAGTAGAAAATTGGCAGTCAGAACTGGATACTTTATAAAAATAAAATTATACTTTTTGCAAATGTGGAATAAAGACGAAACCTGAATTATTTTTCTAGTTCCCCTATAGAGTCAGCGATTAATTGAGATTTTGATTCAAAAAAGTCTCTTCTAACTCAGACAGGAGGAATGGCACACTTAAGCTTAATATCTATGATGATGCCGAGCACTTTTGGAGATTGTTAACGTATAGTATTCGCGTTATTTTATTTCATTGTTAGATCATTAACTATTTGATGATTAGTCTTCTCCATGTGGCCATCTTAATATAATGGAATTTACTTTTTTGCTCACATTTCATAAATATATGTCGTAGACTCGTGATGCAATAATGAGGAAATTGAATTATTCAATAAAAATTCTTCACATTTTAGCAACACAACTTTAAGATTCTTCTGTATTGCTTTCTGAATTTTTTAAGGCACAGCTATGTTAAAGCCTTTTGTAATTAGGGTAATAGTTTTGAATTACTCCATATTTTCTTAAATCTTTCGACGCTCCAGATCATATATGAACAAGTTTTGTCCTAATTATTTGGAATTTTATTCAAACAACTACAAACATTAAATTTTTTAGCGAAAAATGAGAGGTTTTAATAAAATAATCTTAAACTTTTTGGAATCTTATTAGTTTAAAGTATCATTCCTTTGGAGAGAAAGTGAATAGAATCTTTTAATTTGATATCACCGTTCAATAAAAAGGAATTTTAAAATTTTCAAAAAAAATTGATTTAAACTCACGCTTTACGGGCAAGAAAAATTACTAAGTTATACATTAAATTCTGTATTTTAATTTGTTCAGGAACATGATTCATGCAAATTCGATTATGATTCAAAATCTACTTTGGCATTAACACAATATTTCTTTGTTCTTACTATATTAAAGGATATAACATTCCTAGAAAATACAATAACAATAATGTTTTCAATGTTTCTGGATGATAAGATTAGATCCAATAAGGCTAAAATAACAATGGAAATTTTCAGGCTCCAAACCAGCATACTTTTATATTATATAATTAAAAATATTATTATTATAAATATTAATTTTAAATTATAAATTTAATTTATGTAAAAATATAGCGTTGTTTGAGCAGTAGAATAACTCCACGAAAAACGCATAAGAATTAATAATCCATCCAATTGGAAAAGTTATTCATACTGTTTTGAAAAATTCGATAAGTTAATAACATACTAAATTAAGAATTAGAAATTCATTTAGAGATTATAAAATTAATATCGGCTTATAATTCGATAGACCAAACATAAGAATCATAATTGAGAAATCACAGTATAAAATGCTTAAATATCGATGAGTATTGTAAACAAGAAGAAAATAGTATGATGTTCAGAATAATAATTTCTTTAAATATTTCAAGATGCGAAATATTTAAATTAAAAAAGACTTTTAGAAGAGAGATTATATTGATTTTTTGTTATTTATTAAAGTATATCAATGTTAACAATTTATTTAAGAATAATTACAAAATATATAAAATTAGTTAAAAATTCCAAACCACCTTGTAATCACAGATAAATTTGGAAGCAAACTAGAAGTACCCTATGTACATGCTTAACTACTTCAAATAGTTGAAGTTATGAAATTCTTTGCATCCGAAATTAAAATTTTGAGCTGTATTTTACAGAACTCTATGCAAAGTAATGAATATTTAATGCCCAATTGCATTAAAAATTTTTAATGCAGCAGGCAATTTATCCCCGTGGTGTCTCTTGGAAACTGGTGCATTTAAAAATGTCAGTTTTGGAGTAATGTCCAGATTACTTTTAAAGATTAAAGCAATTCATGGAAATGATTAGTTTAGTGACACTAATGAAAGTATATCTATATTTTTAAAGAAGCTATTGCTATATTTTAATTTGGACCTGTGGAATATCTCAATATGTATCACAATATGGCATTTTCTTATGTAAAGTAAAAGTCTTTATATATATATATATATATATATATATATATTTATATATATATATATATATATATATATATATATAGAAAAGTACAAATTTAATATTTAATTCATTAAACTGTTTCAGTAACCATGAAAATGTAATTTTGCAAAAACATTATACATCGTTAGGTCGAAAAATCTCAAATATTTAGGCTAAAATAAGTTCAAAAGAGTTTTTTCAAGTTTTATTTCAGGAATGGTAACATTAGAAGCTAATGTTTCTTATTCTCAGAAAAAACAAAATTTTATTTAAATGTTTTCCAATGAATATGAATTAGTTTTTGCTCATAATGTCACATCTTCAGAGATAATAATAATAGTTAGATAATAGTTTAATTTCGTGCAATTTGAAAAGTTCTTAAATGACAAAGTTTAAGCTGACTATTTTCTCAAAACATTTCAAGAATTATAGTTTTTAGGAATGCATAATGATGTTGAAACTAGTCAAAACCTAGAATTGTATAATGTTAAAATTTTCCTTCTTTAAAACATTAAATTTCCTTTCTACTTTAGACAGAAGTACAGTTTGGATTGAGAAAGTCTCGCCTAGATCTTATTTTCTAGGATACATATCCATTCAAAAATCTATTCAAAAAAGACTTTCATGCTTACAAATTCAAGTAATTTCTTTCTAACCTTTAGGAAAATTCTTTAAAAAGAATTAAAAACTACTTCTTACTATGTCTCACGCTTCTCAGAATTAAAATAATTTCATGTGCATTATTTATAACGTAAAATCACTTTTGTGTAAAATATTATAATATATGAAATCTTTATATCATCTCAGACATTTATAAATTAAAATTAGGATATCAATTAAACCAGACGTCATTGGCGATAAGTATTTTTTTTCCGTATGCATTATTAACATTTGCCATAATAGTGATGCAAAAGTTATTCAGAAATACAAGCATGAAATTAAAAAAAAGACAATTTTGAGACAATTCATTAAATTGTTTTACATTTTAAAAAATATGAAAACAAATCAAATCAATATTTGCTCCGAACTTCTGATATAGATTGCGAATCTCCTGCTTTTCTTAAGAATTTTCTATTAGAATTTTGCTGATATCATCTTGCTACAACTCTTCGCATGTGTTCTTGTTCTTTAATAATAAATGATTTCATTTTTTTTCACGAAAGTTTTACTTTCCATAACTTTATCTGTATTTCAACGGTGCTTTATATTTTATTTTAAGCATGGTTGTCTCTCTACTACAAGATTCTCAGTACTGAAAACTCTATAATTTTCTCAAATGCAATATTATTTATTTATTATTTCATTGAAGAAGCAGGAAGTAGTAACAGGAAATCTTACGTGGCAGAAATTCTTTAATTAAATCAGCTTTGGAATTATTTTAAAACTAATAAAAGAGATGGCTAAAAGATTTTTAAATTAACAAAAAATATCAAACAATTAATTTAGGATATTAAAAGTCACACCCTAACTTAACAATTTCCTATCTATAGATAATTTTTGTATCGTAGAAAAGTCGCTGCATTTATTGCAAGTTGCATTTATTGCATTCCCATTGGTATCCTAGTTCCTCAGTTCATGATATTCAGCCATAGTCCCTCATAAGCTATAACACCACTGCCATAGAATATATGTTTATTTTTTTCGCAAATCTTGGCGGTCGATTTCTCCTATTGTATATAAGCGATTGAGTTAATTGCTAGTAAGCAAAGTGAAACTACTGATTCAATAAAACTAATAAAATCAATTTTAGAAGAGAGAAATTAAAAAAAGTGGTAGAGCGGCTAAAAGTCGAAAAAAGCAAAATTTTTGTTCACTTCAGTTTTAACAGACTATTAAATAATATATTTAACATATTTTTTTTGAAATATTGAAAATATCTTGTCTAAAAATAATAAAATATAAAAATAATTAATGTGCAAAATTTAATTAAATTCGGTACAGTTGTCTATGAGGAGGTGTGGAACAAATTTTCATACGGCGTATATATCTAGACAAAGCGACATTTATTTGTTGTTATTTCTAATGGCATTGTCATAGACAAGCCCACTGACTTTAGGAGTCAGTGATTTTGAACCATGAGTGTGTCTCTTGTTTTTCAGCAGCGCCATTGAGGGCCAAGAGTACGACTTAGCTACATACACGCCACAACCCTTTTTAAAGGGCTGACTTCATTCATTTCATTCACTCATCCGCAGAACATAATTTAGTCCTGAAACAAAGAACGATCACTCCTAATACAGTGCCACAGTGGTATTATTTTCAACATGGAGAACATTGTGATCACGACAGATTTATACGTGCGTCAGCCACTACATAAACGGAGAGTTTTCGACCAGCGGGTTTGAACTCGCATCCCAAGGGACCCGAATCCAACGCCAACCCAACCAGACTATGCCGTCTTCTGCATTTATTTGTAATTGGCTCATATAGTCGGCTTTGTTTAATACTTTCATGTAAAATATTTCTAATATAATTTAATATACAAATTTATTTTACCTTCTAACGTTTGTATCGCCTTCTTTTAATTAAAATTAAAACATCAAGGGAATCTAATAACTTTCAAAAACTACCGGCAGTTAATATACTCAATACGTTATTTATATTTATTATATTATTGTTGCGCATTTTGTTAACAAATGTTTAAAATATATAAAACTCGAGAGATTGCCAAAACGGAACTGGAAAACTACTGTTTTATAATGAAAATTGTTGAAATTTGAGTTGCAAATAAAGAGGTTGTTTTTGCAGGTAAATTTAATATCTGATAGAAAATTGACCACTAAAAGGAATAATTAATTTTAATTATAAAACAGTAGAAAAAATATTTGTTCCTTGAAGTAGGATTTTTTACGGCGAATTTAAGATATGTTTAGATGTGGTTAATTTTTAAATTCATAACCACACATTGCATCACTAAGAAGAAAAAAAATTATTCTGAATAAAATTTTTCAAAATTAGCATACTATATGAGCATACGTTTAATAATTAAATTGAGGTAATTTTTATTTAAGTATGCTAATAATAAAAATTCAAAAAAATTAATGAATATCTTTGTAATGAAAAAAATTAGTAGTTTAAGCTACAAAAAAGAACAATTTTTTTGTTAGCGTCTAATTAATTGAATATTTAAAAAAATTTGTATTATGAAATGTTCACAGAATACCTTCTCACTTCATATACAATATGTGAGTACAACTTGATTAAATTCGGCGCGATTGTTTAGGAAGAGACGAGGAGAATACATACATAACCGCAATGATTACGTGTAATAAGATAAAATAAGTTTTTTTTTCACAGATAATTTTATAATAATTTTTTTATATATTTGGAAGTGAAGTTTTATTTTTATAAACATTTTTTTTTCCTTACTCTTAACTAAAGAATGGATATATCAATTATTTTTTATTCCTTTTTTCTTTAGAAGCTCAATAAAAAGTAATTTAATATAAAGTTGAAAAAGAGGATTTTCTCAACTTGATCTTTCAGATTTAACAAACATGAACAGTCTTTGAAATAAAAAAGCGTGCATCGGGCGCTTCGTATTAAGAAAAAAAAATATGTAATTCAAAATCGACGATCCATATCTTCAAAACTCTGTAAGCGAATATTTTCACAAAACTGAGTCTTATTAAATATTTAATAAAAGGGACTTAAAAATTAAATATTTAGAAAATGCAGTTATATAAGAAAACCAATTGTCCAACAAAAAATGTGTTAAAACTCCTTTTAAGGTTTATTTTAAATCTACAAGAGAGTTTCTTTCACGGAACTTGAGAATTCGTAGTATGGTAAGATAACGATTTTATTAAACATAATTCTATGCATCAATATGTTTTGTGATTGTTATTTTTATAGTAATTTTAATAAACAATAATTTTAAGAGACGAAATTCTTTGGTATAACCTTCTATATAAGTTATCGCATAATGTCAAAAAAAATTTGTTATTTCTCAGGCACCTACAAAATTTTGAAACCTTAGCATAAATCGTGAACACCACAAGTTTTTTTATTATCAGATACATGGACATGAGCATTTTGAACATTGAAATATGGTGAAAGAAATCCAAGAAATATTTTATTTATATATTAACTATTCGCCTTTCACGACCCGCCGGTTCGCCAATCTTAATGCTCTTTAAAAATTTTAATTAAATATTTTATGTAACTTATAGCTTCTTTATCAAAATATTTTAAGCTTCAAATTTTGATAGTCATATTATTATAAAGACCTCATACTATTATAAAGACCTTACGCCATAATGTAATATGTATCTCTCTAATTTTCTGTCAGGTCCCATAAAATTTCTACTTTAAATTAAAGGGGAAATTATTAAACTGTGACCAATATAAAAAAGTCTTTCTTTACTGAAACCAATACTTTTTTTTTAATATGAGCTGTGAAGATAGATTCGTTTAGTATTTAAGTCTTATATGTATTATAGAATAATTTTCATAATTTATGTAATATCTCAAGAATTATTCAACAAAAATTTCTTACATTCATCATAAAATTCAGTTTTTAGTTTTATTTTCGAAAGGATTTATGTGACATGAATACTAATATTTATTTTGTTTCGGTCTATAAATATACTTCAAAACATTATGGTCTAAATTTTATACAGTCTTTTGAGCCTAAATGTATGTTGCGAAATATTCTTGACACGTCAACGTTTTAATTAATAAATGAACTGAATATGCTATCAAATCTGATTGATTTATGAAGTTTTGAATAGTTTAGAACAATCAACATTTTCACAATCTTCGGCCGATCAGACTTGAGAAAGGTTGTATGATATTAAAATTTTCATAAATCAGTCAGTTTTAGTGATTGATTTAATTGAGTGGAGTGTAACTCTTTTTTATTTAAAATAATAGTGTTTGAATAATATTTTATTAAATGTGATTCACAGACCAGAGGATCTAGATAAATGCCAAACATGCGTCATTTATTAGAGCATTTATTGAATCAAGTTACATATAATATAAATATTTACTTCCTTTACACCACTTTAATACGCGTATTTCTATTATTAAAGGCTTATGAATAAGCCATTTTGCCTCGAATTGAAAGAATACATATTAAACCATATTTGTATTAAATAAACCTGCTTTATAGAATTAATAATATCGATATTGTAAAGGAAAATTTTTCTTTGTATTTATTTTTTAGAAAATATCATATTTCATATTTATTTCATTTCATACAGACACGTGCTCAAAATTACATTTTTATATGTTTAATGTGCAATAATAGTTGATTTATTTTGGAATTAGAGCTCTTTTCAATATGGTGGCACAAAGTTGTTAAAAAGTTTTTTCCCCTTTAATCGAAACTTGCTAATGCGGTTAAATTCAATTAGCATATTGAGCGAAATAAATTGTTGAAAAATAATTAAATGAATTTTTTAAAAAAAATCATTAAAAATAGAAATTTAATTTGTTGGTAAAAACATTAGTATCATTAAATCGATAGTTTTTTTATCTTCAGTATGATGTAAAAATCAATTTTGTGCAGTAATATTTTTGGAAATTATAGCGGAAAGACTACAAAATTTCGCTTGATTTTTAATTTATTGAAATTCTAATTGAAAAAATAACTCTAAGTTGCACATTCCCAACATTCAAGGTATACATGTACCAAATTTCGTAGCTGTAGGTCAAACGGTATGCCTTGATCACATTTTTTTTTTTAATTCAGAAAGTTTTGAAACTTGGTGATTTGTAAAAAAAAATCGAGTCGAAATTTTTTGGCAACTACAATAATTTAGATTTATATGCTTCATTTACGAGAACGAAAAAAATAAGAATTTAGTGCTCCACATATCTTTCTTTATAAGATTATCATTTTATGATCAATTTGCATAACAAGGAGCATATAGCAAAAAGAAGACGGAAATTTATGTCTTCCACAATTTTTTGTAAACTGTCGTTAAAGAATAAGAAAATAACTTTAGAAATTAAGATAGAGTAAATCAAATTTCATAATATAACGTACAAATTTATGAGCCATCATTATTTTCATGAAATTCTTATAATTTATTTCGTGTAGATCAGCTACGTTTCAAAATCTACCTTAACATATGATGGTCAATATGGAATGCAAGTTATCCATATACCAATCATGTATATCCTTTGTAAGTTATTTATATATTTAAAAATAAGGTTATATTCATATAGGACTTCTTTTCTTTTTGATACTGGATATTGTATTTTGATGTTATATGCATATTGCTTCCTAACCAAATTGAGCTTATTTTTCTCAAAACAAGGTTTCCGAACAAAATCCATAAAATTTCTTAAAATATTCTTCTTATTGGGTACTTTTAGAATATTATTTTTGAAAAATCAAGAAGTAAAATAATACATGTAAGTCAGCTTGTTCAAAACAAGAGCAAATGAAGGAAAACATGCACCACATTTTGATATTACAGAATAAAATCGACTACTGGGATAGACATCATGCTCCTCAAATTTCAAAAAAAAAAAATATGTATCATAATATATAGAGGGTCCACAGTTAATACAATATCTGATGAAGAGAATTTTTTTTATAAATTCATCTATATTTATCGTTTTTCTCTCGCACTTCATTATTATATTATTATTCGGTACTTGCACTATAAATTTTTTAATACCCTAGAAATATAATACAACTAAATGGAAAAGTTCTCCTGAAAAAGAGCATATGTTATATAAAAAATATAAAGGAATTTTATTATCTATAATATTAAATAAAGGGACCAATTTCTTGCGAAATATTACAAATAATCTCTGATAAATGTAAAATAAATGTATAAACGTTCTAGAAGCTAACATTTCATGTTTGAGCTGTGGCTTTATTTTTCAAAGCCTGAGCGATATATTTAGCATTATGTTATCCTTTTCTTTTTGACAGCCTGTGTTATGCGTTTTCTTTAAGAATTAGATATATTTGTTCATTAACTATTTATGATTTGAACTTCACAAAAGATAAATAATTATAAAAAGTTATTCATTATTTATTTAACATTCTTTGCCAGGGTTAAAAAATTTAAATTGTGCATTTTATGGCACATATTTTTCCCCAAAAAATAAGAGCCAAATGCTTATATAAAATCCCTAATAATTGATATTAAATTACGCCTTCATAAAGATTTTTGGGATTTTCCCTATTTTATGTAACAATACACATTATTTTAGATCATGAATCCTTTCCAACAATAATAATCACCAATGAGTTTTTCTTAATTTCGTGTATTTTTTTATTTTTAAATTTACTATTTTTAACAAAATTTGCATTTTGGTTCATAACTATTTATAAGATATGCCCAATCCCAGATCTTCTAAATCATGAAGTATTAGCAATGCGATTAGAAATATTTTGGTCACATGATGCCGTTTATGCTTTCGATACAACAATACATAAGTAACAGTTTTGTAATTCTACGTTGCCACAAAAACTTATGTTATTAAAGGTATATTATGCAAAACGTATCTTCATTCAGCTGATTGTTTTTAAGAAAATATATTATCGATTATATCTGAGTATACAAACAAATATCTTCTTTGAGAGTGCATAGAAAATTCCCCAAATCCCTCTGGGCTAGCATCTCTAAGGAACAAAGCATGCGCCAAATCAATCGATTACAATTAAAGAAAGGGAGATAAATTTGTTAGAGATTTCAGAAAACTTGGAGGGACTAAGTAGCTTCTTTAAAGTGATTTTATGTATTTTCCGTATGATAGATATATTGTATTATGGAGAATGTGTGTGTGAGATTGTATTTCTGTTTATGTGCTGGAGCTCTATAGGATAGATAGTTTGACTTAGAAATATTATATTCAAACATAGATGCTTTCGGGCGTAAAATTGGGCGCTTAGGAGGGATTTAAAAAATATTTAGAATTTTAAATAATTAAAAAAATAATCGAAATTTTGGTGTTTTACAACAAAAATTTCAGAAAATGTTAATACGAATCATTTCAACAACCAGTAAAAATTTATTAGAATGTCTTTTTAATAATATCAATTCAATGTAAATTTAACTTTTATATTTTATATTTTTAAAAGTATTTTTGATTATCTTTTAACAATATTGTTAAAAATAAGTAAAAAGGAATGTTTCCCTGAAACGCAATCCGTTTCCAATGTTCCATAAATTCTTAACCGTATGATTTTTTCCTTTATTAAAAGCCAAAGAGGAAGGATTTTTCTTAATATTTGTACAGTTTATATCTCTACTGCTACTATAGACGAATGCGTCTGTGTTTATGCTTGTATGTGCATGTTAACGCTCTACAGATTCGATCGTTTAATCTAAAATTACTAAATTACATACTTATATATTTTAAAAGGCGGCAATCTGCACTTAGTAGAGAGTTTTAAAATAAATTAATTATAATTTAAATTGATTGAATTTTATTTAAAAGTTTTTTTCTCATTATATTTTTTGTAAATATTACATCTGAAAAAATAGTTGTTACACCATTAAAAATTTCAAACATCGCTTTTTATTGTTATTAATTTAATTGACATGCTACTTAGAAATTTTTAAAAATATTTGTTGATAAGTTTTCTTATATATATTTCAATGTTGGAAAAATATTTCTAAACCGTTTTCATCGCTCCATCAAATATTTATTGGCGTAATATTCATCAATTATTTGAAATCAGGAAAGAAGGAAAGTGTTTCATTTTATATAATTTGTAATCAGTAAAAGAAAGGAAAGTTACAATTTCGTGTCAGATTATGAATGAACCAGATAGTTACATTTATAATAAAATTATCAGGTTATGGAACTTGACTCTGTTAGGATGGCAAACATATAATAAACATAGCAGGCGTAAGATATTTAAAATAACATCCCTTTGATGTATATCACAATTTGATTTCTAAATAGGCTCTTTTAGAAGAATCATGAGCATTAAATTATACTTAGGATATTCGATTGAAAGTAACTACAACGTCGAATTAACTGATTACCAAAGGTGGCTAATTGGAACTAAATGGAAATTGGAACAAAATTCACCTTTATTCTTAGCAAAAAAGAAATAGCCAATTTTTTTTTAATCAAAGAAAAAGAAATAATTCATATTTTGTTGACACAATTTCATTTTATATTATTTTAGTATATTGAATCAAATTTTTAGAAACATGATATTTATGATCATTTACGAAATTCAGCATTAATATATTTTCCAAAATTCGAAATCAGTGTTTCTTTAAAAACTTTCCAAAATCTAAAATTAATTTTCTCTCTTTATTTGAGATTAACTTTCAGTAAAAATAAAATAAAAAATCTGTTTGTTTGTTTTTATATATATTTTTGTGCTTTATTCGGATTTCTTTTATGCTTTTTTACTCAAATGGAATAACATATGTTGGAAAGATGAAATTTGAATATTCCACTTGGTTCCGCTTATATAAAAAAATAAAAATAATGCTAACATTTAATATATCAAAAGTTTCCTCTTTTAAATCAAAGAATGCAAACATTAAAAAGAAATATTTTGACTTCTAAGCCAGTTTAGAAAGGAGAGTTTCGTTCTTAACTTTATATAATTCGAAAGATTTTTTAAATCTTTTGAAAAATAAAATTGTTTATTATCTTCAATTGAAAGTGGAATGAAAGATAAAAAATGTTCAATGAAATATCTTGTAAGAATTAAATTTATAAAAGTAATCCTTTCTTATATTATAGAGACTACATTGACTAGATAAACGAAAGATTAAATAAACCACCACCAGGGGTTTAAAATAATGATTAGTGAAATGACAGGACAGGATAAAACTAAAAAATATATCTAATACGATGTACAGATTATTATCTGTCTATTATGATTAGAATTTTTGATATCAGATCTTGGCAAATAGCATTAATTATTAATTAATTCAAATTATTAATTAATTCAATGAATTCATCCGTCCTATCTTAATACACCTAGTAAATATGAATGAGAGATCCTCCCCAAATACTAATATGAGTAGTTTTAATTTAGGCAAAACTAATATTTATGAAAGTATTTCATATTTAGAATGTTGAAAAGAAAATATTTTCCCTTACCAGTATAATGTTCACCACCATTATTTCGTTACCAAGGGAATCTAAAACCTATTTATATATATGATAGGTTTTCGATTTCCAAACCGATGCTTTTCTACTCCTTCAAATGGAAATTTAATTAAAATCGTTAGAAATCATTAGATTATTAATAATATAATCTAATGATTTAATTATATATAATAATCATATTTATTAGATAATAATATAATTGGATTTATATATAGAGAGATAGATAGATAGATAGATAGATAGATAAATGTCATTAGATAAATATGTATTTGAGAGTAATTTTGGTTTCAAACGCAGTTTTATCGAAAGCAATTATCCAAATATTTTTAAAAGTACTGATTTATGCTTTTTATGTCTTTCAAACGAATTTGATTACCTTAATTAACAAAGAAAAATTGATATTTAAATTATAATTTATGATGGAGTGTGGAGGATTGCCTAAATATTTTTGAACTATCATATTTGAATGAAACTATGTCAGGTTTGTAGATATACTCTACAAATATGTCATTGAGTAAACAAGTTTTATGTATTTTATGTCTGCAAAGCAATCATAAAATTCTAAATATGTGGCTTTGATTTCATATGTTGAATAAACAACTTATTGTCTCCACCCAGGTGATGTCTTATAGGAAAACAGAAATAATGTTTACGAAAATCAGCACATAATAAAATAAAAAATTTAAAAAAACCGTATTTCAGTTTTTAACTTATGTGTAGTTTAAGATTTTATTGATTTTCAAAAATACCTTCAAATAAAAAAAACGTGCGTTTGATGAACATAACTCGATTCATTTATCCTGCCCAATTTCTTATTATTTATTTAATTATTAGATGATCAAAATATCAGCGGAATGGTCTCCTTAAGATTTTTTAGCATGCTTTTTTATAAATATACTTGTGCAAATATACTCTAATATACTCTTATAGTCTTTAAATATACTCTCAAATATACTCTTTAATAAATATACTCTATGCCAATGGCTAACTATTATAACGAAGCAGCCTATTAAGGAACAGCCTATAATCTTTGACAATATTCATCTTAGCGAATCAGGGATGAAATGTCTTTAAACAGGTTCTAGAAAACCGGATGCGTATTTTGGATTGCTTTTTCGATCTGATTAAAATTAAAGTTTTTGAAGGACAAAAAGTGTAGATATAAAATCCCATACCAAATTTCTTACATTTAAGTTATTATGTTTTTCAGTTTAGCGTTTACATGCTTCTGGAAGGATAGACCGACAGACCGATTGATGAATTTGGCTCCAAATCTGATACAAATCCACACTTTATAAATTTAATCTCTCTTTCAAATGTTTCTCATTTAATTTTCTCCTTTCAATGACTAGGATATTAATTTATACCCAAACAGCCAACAGGCTGCCCAGTCTTTGATAGAAATATAAGAAATTGGTGCATAGATAGATAATATGCCAAATCTCACCCATTTATTTCAAATTGATTTCGAAATATCGTATTAATAGATAAATACACATAAATCCAAAAAAATCTATTTTGTGGTTTCGGGATGGCTTGAAACTTGAATATTTGTCAGTTTCTAAAATACTTTCTCTTAGTTATATTTGGAGGAGATATAAGAGGTAGTAAAAAAAGTGGCAAGTTTAAGAATTACACATTTTATTCTATAAACTTTAAATTTTCTAAGACAAAAAATTATAATTCAATAAAAAAAAAATCAAAAACAATTCTTTCGATTTCTTATTTTGTTTGTTATTTTCTAAGTTTGAAAACTTTTGTATTTTAAACTTTATGCCGGCTTCCTGTCATAGGGGTAGCGCGTCCCGGGTCTGGCATGGATGTTTTTCTTCTGTGTTCTAGCCGTGAGATGTGTGAATATACCCCTCGCCGGAGTGAAAAGGGGTTGTGCAAGCGAGTGTGACATATAATGTAGCTAAGTTGTATTCTTGACCCTAGTTGACACTATTAAAAAAACAAGAAACGCTCACTCGGCTTAAATTGCTGACCGATAACTGTCAGCGGACTTGTAAAATGTCATAAGTCATAACAACATTTTAAACTTCATTGATTAATGTAGTTTACAGTTTGCTTTACAATGAAATTGGCATGGGGTAAAAAAGACATTTATTTCAACAAAGACTTCAGCTAAGCTTTAGATTCGCTAAAGTATTCATTTATATTATGTGAGCACAGATTTTATAGAAAAGAACTGTAATTGCACATTAATATCGTAGGAAAAGCGATATGATATTAAGATACAAAATGTATTTTGCACCGTAATGTTTAACTATTTTTGTGATTATGAATCCATTTAAATTTATTCATACTTGCAATGACAAATTATGACTACCTTGCTAAACTATCGACAAGTATAGCTTTTATTTTCTATGTTTCTGAACCAAATAGTAAACGTAACATACTACATTTTGTTTTTCATTATATCCTAATATATTTTTTCTTTGACTATGAAGTTTTTTAATGAAATTGAATTCAAACTTTTTTGAAATATTGGACTTTAAAGCACGGGAACTATTATATATTTACATTTGTGATTCATACACATATGCATTCACATACATACAAATATACATGAATACATATCCAAATCACCAAGAATTTAAAGCCAAAATTTAAATTTTAAAAACAAATTTTTACATAATTAATCTTAATATCTACTTTCTACTGATACCACAAAAGGTTTAGTATTTGTACTAACCACGCTAAAATTAATAATTTAAAGTAAGAAAATGAAATTTAATTTGCATTAATTATTTTGCAAATGCCAATAAATTCCTTTAAATATGAATGCTTTTCTGCAATAATTTTACTCGCAATTGCTGAAAATATTTCAGTGCTCAAAAAGGTTCCTGCGGTAACTGCTCTGCTTACGTAATTCGACGTCCATTTATCTATGATGAGTTTTCTCACCTGTTGGAATGATGGTGAAGACACACGGTTCCTTCATGATACCCACAGAATTCTTGGCAAAGCAGTAGAGAGCTCCGTAGTCCAGTCTCGTCCTTGGGATATATCTGGCCACACTCCTTGAAGCGCCATCGCTGCTATAGGACAGGATGTCGATTGTCTCTGAAACGGTGTTGTTGAAAGACCACCGGAATGCCACTTCGGGTGGGTCTGCTTCCACCGCACAGCTGACATTCGCTTCTTCGTGTCTCGCAATGCCATACGTGGTCTTTTGATTCGAAGCACAGACAGGAGCGACTGCAAAAATAAATAATACGTTGGAAGGTTAAGCAAAAGAACACAAAAACACCATCATATAAATATATAAGACGGTTTCCTTTCTAAACACTGTCATATAAATATGTAAGACGTTTCCCTTTCTAAACACCATCATATAAATATATATTATTTATATAACTGAATATGATGAAACATGCCCCAATTATATTCGCATATAAAGCATCATAACCACTTTATATTCTTATTTTGACATCAATTCATCTTTATTCGGTAAATATAAGATAATTCAGTAAATCAAGGTAGCTCTGAGAGTATTTCAGGGTTTATTATTATTATTATTACTCGTACTTCATGCATTCAGAAAAAAATATTCCTTAATCTCCTACCTCTGCAAGCTATCTCATTTCTAGGCACTTTCATCTTACATTGTTTTTATGTGTTTAATGGTAATTAATGTCAGTGGATCTTAAACTTTTGACTTGTATCAAACACATATATAAGGAATAGCAAGCCATCTTTTCTTCAGTTCTCGTAGCACTTAATCTAACTTAATTTTTTGTATTCATTTAAAGTGCAATCATTAATGAGCTCATCATTTATTTTTTTAACATAAGCAGAATAGGGAAAAAATGAATTTTCCTAAATATGAATAGATTCACATGAAAATACCGAATGGATATTCATGACATAAATGAAGTTATAAAATCAGCGTAACACTTAGAGGATTTCATTAATGAACATTAACGGCATCTATCAATGTATCCAAGGAGAGAAAAAAAATGCTGGCATGTCTAAAGTATTTTGTGGCATAATTACGTGGATTTCTTTGCTACTTGCTTTTATTACAACAATTTTATTTTTTAAGGAAATAATGTTAAATTTAAAAAAAAATCTTTAGTATATACATAATTTATCTTTCAATTAATTGTGTTGATCAAAATATAGCAAACTATATTTATTTCCTCATCATTATAAATTCCTCATGAAATATCTTGTTTATAGTTATTTAATATTTATTTAAATAATAAATCAGCATGCAGCGTAATTATTAATATCTTCCCAAGTCAAATTCTAAATTCCAATATTAAATTAGCTACGGAACTCAGATTAAAGAAACTGATTTCCTGTCATCCATCAGTGGTAATCAAAGGAAACTCCCCCAACCCACGTAAATAACCAATTAGATGTATTTAATAGCACCAATTAAACTCTATCTCTTAAATTTTGAAGCAAATTTTACATCCTCGCATTATCATCGGAATTTTGTCTACAGAACAAGCCCTTCTCTTTTCAGTTCTGGAACCGATATTTATCTCGTCTTGGAGAAATGTCGATAAAAGCTCTTCTCCGAGCGTCCTAAAGTATGCGATGATCGGCTTTTTTTCCCCTCCCCTCTTGATAAATCACATACTTTCGGCATCAGCTGAAAATCGATCGCATACAAGAAGATCCGATGCTCCTGGATCAACAGCTTATTGCAAGATCTGCAACACAAATATTTATTCAGCTCTGGGACATTATTCGGATGAACTGTGAAAGAAAATATCTGTCCAGCACACAAGAATGGGATAGTTCGAGTTTAGTATAGGGTATTTTCACAAAGACTGGACAGTAACGAAAATTATATATTGAATTAATATTTTGATAGGTTCAATTATGAAAGGTGGTATTCAATTAATTTGCAAATCAATCCTTAATTTAAAGCACAAAATCCATTATTAATAAACATTGAAACCTATTAAAAATATTTTTTATGCGTTCTAATGCATCATTTGAATGAAATAGGAAATAAAATATATTTCCAGCTCAAAAGAATGAATATTACGAGTGCTGTATGTTACATTTTCACAACGCTTGCACAACAATGAAAATTATAAATTGAATAAATATTCATTATTTTATTATAATAATTATATTAACAGAAAATTAAAGAGAAAATTTCCAATTACTTATCATTCAATACTTCTTAAAACTTACAAAAACTAAAATAACATAGTAGATGCTTAAAACGTTTTTATCAGATAAACCTTCCTATTAATTATTTGGATCAAAAACTTTGCCATTTTTGAGGATTTTTAAATTATGATAAAAAAAATGCCCCTGAAAGGGAAGTCTGCATCATTACTTATTAATATCTATTTAACTGATTGTAATATTTATTAAATATTTAACAAAATTCATATCATAATATGGAGTCAACATCATGCAAATGTAAATGTCATATTGTTTGAAAATAATCAACTTTACGTATTGCTATGGAAATTTATCCGCACATTAGAGGGTAATGCAGTTGCTCTATGGTGAAGCAGTCAAACATGAAAATATAAATACACATAAAACAGCCGGTATTTATGCAAGAACGGCAGTTACAATATAAAGTAGCACATTAGTAACAAATCAGTAGTTACGAGCCGTAAGAGCAAAAAAACGTGTTCAGACATGACTCCACGGGAGAGGTTTTCCTTTCAACTGTTCTCGGTTCTCGAACATCTGCTACTTTCTGCTGACTATTCGCTTGAGCTGAAATCGGTTGCCAAATCACAAATATAACACAATGCTCCATTCAATATTGACTGACTGTTCACAAACGATTGAGGAGTTCTGTCTTTTAGCTTTTATACGATTTCCGTGAATGGCAAAAAAAGCTTCTGGTAAGATCCATAACTCGCATCCTCTTTATCGTGGAAAGCGCAAATGCAATCTTTAATTTAACTTTTGTATGGATTAGTGATAGAAACCCTTCTTGTAGATACTGAAATCGATTACTTTTTCTCTATAAATGGATTAAACAAAGTTGTTCAATAATTGCAACTTGATAAGTGAATTGGAGGGAAAATTCTTTTATCGGTTAGAGAGACATTTTTGTTATTTTTTTCCCCTACAATATATGGTTTGTACTTATTTTAGATATTATTCTGACCTTTCGCACTTCTTTTTATCTCTCACAAAGAAAATAATAGTATTTTGTATCTCACTTGCATATGAAAGGGAATGCCAATTGAAAAGTTCTCATAAAATTATGATGCGAATATACTATTTCATAAAGCTCTTTCATTACACAAAAATATGCCAATGGAACAAACAGTAGGGTAATTTCATTATGGAATATTATAGCTTTCAAGCTGGATTGTGACCCATCAATGAACAATGGTCCTTTTCCGAGATTTATTGGCAATTCAAAGCAAATATAAGCTACTTATATCATTCCAATGCTAATATGATTGTGTGTGTGGATCAAATACATATAAAAGAGATATTTGTAATGATGCTGAAATAGATAAACGATTCGAAATCAATAATTTCTAATTAAAAGAGTTGTGATTTCTTTTTTAATTGCTAAAATAATTAGAAAATCTTTAAAGAATAAATTGATTCAGCATGCATTCAGAACTACTTTAGGAAAAAAAATATCGAAGATGATAGAAATGAGGATGTAATTGATTACCTATTTACTCGTACACAGCCGAAAAAAGGGAAGCTTTATGAAAGCTTCTTTTTTTTTTTCTTAGAGAAACATGCTAAGAGTAATCAAGCATTTTTCCAGAAAAGTTTCAAAATCAGAATAATTTGGGAATTTATTGACATTAAAGAAATTATTTATTTTAGAAGCATAATTTTTAACTGAAAAACCATTTATTCTTTCCCTTATTGTTCATATTTTCTATAAATTTACATATTTTAAATGAATAAACATACATGAATTAGATACAATATATGCATGATCATTTTTTCATGACTATTTTTCATACACCGAGCTCCATCCACATGTTAACTTTGATCCATTTTTGTATGGTGTATCTCATTGTGAATGTGAATTATATAAAGTTCACACACATAATTTTATGTAATTCTAATGAACAGAACGTACTGATCATTATCTTCAAAGCTGTATCAACTCACCAAAGTTTCTTCAATGCTTAAATGTTCTCTTACGTTTTTATTATGAAAATTTATCGACTATTTTGTGCCACACTAAATATTAAAACGTGAAAATGCAAATAAATAAATAAAGCTCCAAAGCATAATTAAATGTATATTCAAATCTTTGTGACGTGATAGTTTGACTGATGAAAGCAAGAACATGAAATAATGTTTTTAAACCACCTAACCAAATGTTTAACTCGATACAATATTTTTTTCTTGTTTCATAGTAGACATAAAATGATTATATATACACTAGAAATGCAATTCAGAAACAAGAAATGTGCTTTTGTTAAAAGCAAATAAGACAATTTCTTTTTTTTTGCATTTATTTTAAAATTGCAGGCATTTAGAATTTTTTATACAGCCATATTTTTTTTTCTAATGCCTAATAATCCATAAGGTATAGATAAATTAATAAATGCTAAAATACATAGATAAAATGTCAGGCATAGACAGACATAGATAAAGTGGGAAATTAAGGTATGGATAATTAATAAATGTTTAAATATTATTACATATAAGCAGGGTTTTTTTTTATCAATGCCGTATTTTATGTTATTCATTGATATTCTAGTTAAATTTACAAGTATTAACATAATCTTTTGATATTCTTTTGTATATACATTCAACGAGGTAATATGGATAAACCAATTTAAGTCAATAATATAAACGGCTATTAATTTACCATACTCGATATTCTTCAGAACCGTTCACATTGATCCAAAGAATGCTGTTCGACAACGATCGAAATGTTAAGTGTTCTGTTCAACAAAACAAACGATCCGTGGCCGTTTTGGAGTGTTTATTGGAAGTTCACTTCTGCATAAATATCGAGTTCTGAAAATTGAACAGATAATGAAAGAATAGAAAGCTGAATCTGTTCAATCGAAGTTAACGGTTTGGCAGATTTCCTAAATTGTTGTCTTTGGCTCAATAGTAATTAATGGTGTCAATTTTTAACCGTTAGTTCAGTAGATATTAATTCTGTTTGTTTAGCGAAGCATTTGTTTTAGAAAGAAGTAGGATCACGGAAGAGTTAGAATCCATTTGAAAGAGCATTTGCATTTTATCTATGTCTGTCAAAGAACATAAAGGATTAAGATTCCTTACTGGAAAGAATTTGAATGAAATTAGCATATGAAATGATGTGGGATAATTGGATATCAGAAATACTTTGTGAGGGCATTACTAAATTATCAATTGTAAGTATTGCATTTTTTTTAAAAAAAAATATTATTTTAGATTAAGTAAATGATAAATGGTAACACACCAACATAATCTATGTATATTTTTTTATTTGTATGGTTTCGGTAACGATAGGAATAAAATGTTAAGTGTTTGTTAACAAACAATTTGTATATGGTATCATATTCGCGTACTAACCCTTAAATGCATGATTATTTGTTTTGAACTAAAAAAAAATCCTTTATAGTAGCAAAAAAGTCATAGGTTAAGTAAAATGTAAATAAAAAAAATCCAGGTAATAATATGGTATATATAATTTGAAAAAAGTTGTTTGTAGACATTTGGCAACATACATTACTTCCGAAAAAATCTAGTTTGTATCTAGCATAATTTTCAAATACAATATCACACATTGATTACTTAACTGACAATAGATGAGAAGTAATTTTTTAACAATTAGATTAAATAAATCACTACTTTATAGGGAGCTCGACAATAGAAGCTATCTCTTCAAGTAATACATTGGACTTCATCATCCACCACATTCACATGTAAAGAAAACGACATAACATACCCGCCAAAAATAATGTCAATTTTTTCTTTCATACATAATTTACTGTTTATGTTTATCAACGGGTTTTTGAATAAAATTAAGTGGAACTAGATGTAGACAATTGGCAACAAAATGCATTTAAGGGTTAAAAGAAAATAACTCGGAAACTAGTTGTCTTTACATAAGGCATCTGCCTTCTAAAATATGGAATATCAGTTAAAGAAAAAATATATATTTAATGAAAACTTAATTTTTATTTCAAAGTATCTTTTACTGATAAGATTCTAAGTTTAATGTGCCTATCTTTCCGTAATTTTTAAAATTTATCCTTTAGTAAATATTCTTATTATAATTACATTCATTAATTATATTACTCATAACTAAAGCAAAAATACCTACATTGTCATAGAAGTAGGCAGGTGTATAAATACAATAAATAAACCAATGAATAATATTGTTGAAAAATATTCTTTAAATAGTTTAAGAAATGTGTTACATTTAGGAAAAAAAATTGTAAAACTAAAAATCTCTTTTTTTAGTTTAAAAAGAAATAAAAATGTTCCTTGTGCTTTGAGAAAAAATGTTAGCATTTCAGTTTCATTAAAATACCATTTAAAATTGTCTTTTTTTAATGAACATTTACTATCCTAAAAATATCTATGTACCAAATTTGGCAGTTCATTCTCCAACAGGCTCCTTCACTGAAAAGTTTGAATTAAACAAGTCAATTTTTTTAGTTTATATATATATTTTAGAGATAAATTGCAATATAATTTAGAAATGGTAACATGTCATTGAATATTATCATCTGAAAAATTTAATCAGTTTATGCACCATCATACCAGAATGGTTGAGATCAATTTTTCTTTCTCTGTATAAATGTATTTCTTATACAGTACAATTAATTAGTCAATATATTCAATCGTATGATTAATGACTTTCGGAAATAATAACATGTTAGAAATATACAATTTAGAAGTATGTTTTTTATTTTAATTTCAGATTAAAAAAGGCATAAAATCAAAACCAAGTAGGAACGTGTATCGTTTGAATATTTTTATGATGTACAAGCTTTAATATTTTCAAAACAAATGCTTTGAAATATATCGAAATGTAGCAATATTTTTACATAGTTATTCGTGTGATCTCTAAAATATTATAGAACATAAAATATGGGAGCTCTAGTCTATTTACAGTAAAACATATAGGGACGTATAAAAGCGTTCATTGAAAATTCCTGAGTACTGAAAGGCGTATTTCATTGCATCACATGGAATGCACAGCATGCTAAAGCTGTCAAAAGATACTATGACTATTGACAGCATGTCAACTTCATCATCCATCGAATTTTTTTTAGTAACTGAACAGAACAATTGTCACAGACGAATATTCGAAATAAGTTTTAGAATTCTGCTTATATTGTTTCAGAATAATAGTCAAGAAATAATCAAGGTTATTCAAAAACTCTATTGTTATACATTATATATGATTATCAAAACTAAATTTAATAAAAAAAGTTATAAATTAAATAAGGTATGTTTTAATTTCTTTTATATTTTAATGATTTTACTTATAAATAATTGACTTGAAGGTGACGATGAAATAAACTAGAGAAGACGAAATTGTGAAAATATCTTTGCATGCTTTCATCACCAAAAAACAGCTTATATTCAACTAAAATAACATTATAAATTGTATCAAAATTAATTGTTCAGTGAAATTAATATTTGAAGAGCTTAGATAAATAAATTTATTTTAATGACTTTTCCTAAAGGCATTATTCCACTTGAATTAAATTATCTTTGAAATGTTCCGAGTGTCTAAATTTTTTTGAGGATATTACAAAAACATTACATAAGAAAACAGGGTATGCATTTTATGTTTCGAGTTATTTCGGATTGTTAAAAGTCCATTTATCAATCATAAATATGCATTTTCTAGGGAAATTCCGCGTGCGGATTTATAAATATTTATAAAAAAATTAACTTTTAAATGAAATTACAAATTCAAACTCAATTTAGCTTTAAATAAATTTAATTAACATAGTAACGAAAACAATTTTTAAAAATATTAAACATTTATCCTCCTGGAACACTCTGCAATTTTTAAAATTTATATTTTTTTAAATGCTTGAAATCAATATATTTCGCTTTAAAGAATTTTTCAAATATACATTAAGTATTTTTATTTTAATGCATATGCAGAAATTATTTAATAGTCTTAAATGAATAATTCCCAAAAATGAGCTAATATAGTCTGTCCACTACCCCCTTAGTTAATTTTAATGACCATTTAAAAACAAAATAATTTTGCATATGTAATTTGTTCATATTGTATGCAAAATATCCCTTCTTGTGTATATGAGCGCATAATTCTATATGTGTTTAATTTTCACTATTTTTTTACGTTTTATTGAGATTTTTATGTTTTTCTTGACTAATTTTTTAGCTTATAGAACTTATTAATATAATAAATTAAAATATATATATTTATATAAAAGGAGAACAGAATATATCTTTCAAACTATTGCAAACTTATTATCTTTTGGTTATCACTGAATCACAAAAATTGAATTCTAAAAATATTATTCTTACAACAATATTTTTGAAAGTAAATGAAAAAAAAAAATGTTTTAAAATTATAATTTTTATAAACAAAATGGAAATGTTGATTTTGCTCCTATTTTAAAAACACGCTTCTAATCAGTGACTATTGATTATACTTCCACTACATCCATTGACCTGTCTTAAAATGTATTTATCCACAATTTTTTACCTAATGAATTGCTTAACAGAAATAATATGTTTTAGTCTACAATTTTTATCCTACTAACTTAAATCCCATGCATTACTTCTCTAATTTTTCTTAAAATGTACAGAAAACCCTTCGAATTACAGTAAATCAGATTTATCAGTAATTAAGTATGATTAATACATGCCTGCTTAAAAAATACACTTTCTTTTCTAAACTGAAAACTCACACACAATTTCGAGTCGGTTTTCTTCCTGAATAGCTAGAGACTTTGTTTCCAGAAAATAGAAACATTATTTGTTTAGAAACTACGGAAGGCATAACTTTAAATGCCTTCGTTTTCCTATTTTATAAAGAAAAATATTTTTATGCTATATTTTTGAAAACAGATTAACTTCATTTTAAGAAATAATGAAAAAATTCTAAATGGATTCTTAGTTTTTTTACTTGCTACGAACTTGCAAATTCATTTCTTCGTAAATAAATATATCGAGAAAAAAATTGTTCTTTAAAGAGTATTGGATCATAAACTTTAACTCACAATTATGACATATTTCAAAAAAATGTAAAATGCAAAATTAAAAAAAAAATGTAATAAAAAATATTTGTTCTTTTATGAGAAACAAATGTAAGCTTTTATTAAGTAACACATGTTGAAGCTTCAATTAATTCAAGGAAACGATTCTATGCAAAATTTAAAGAAAAATTTTCTACTCTCAAATAAATTATTATAGCAACAGTTATTCTATTACTTTTTAGCTGTAAGATCTATCCTATTGTTTTAACATAAATATCATATATGTTGATGTTTATAATAATTTAATCGCTTATCAATCTGAATTATTAGTACTATAATTATTTAACATTCCCTTTTGGTAATATTAAATGGAAATACAATTGAAGTTCTAAATTCTTCTTTAAAATAATTGAAAAATCAATCAATTAATTAAATGCAAAATTAAGCAGAGCAAGCTTTGAAAAATATCCTCTATTTACATTTAATGTAAAATATTTTTATTCTAATTGAGGTTCGTTAATAATAAAAATTATCGTGGATAAGCCAACCTAAAAATTAATAATTCTGAAAATATCTTTTGTTAAGTCAATTCATTACCACGTGATTAATCTGAAAACTTAAAAAAAATACAGTAGAGCGTAAAATTTTCAAAATAGCTTTTCACATTCCCTTCTAAAAGTAAAAATTCAATATATAAATAAGTATATTAACATCCTTTTAAAATAATATCCAGTTTTCCATTGCAAGTATTCTCTAAAGTGATTAATTATATTCTTACTGTCGTAGTTTTCAACCACATACAGGCTGAGCTAAGTTCTAGTTGTTGATTTGAGTTAAGAATTGAATATTTTGATAATAATAATTCTGGTGAAAGTGATTTGGAGACTTTGTTTCGAATTAATTATCGAAGTAAATGATATAATAAATTTCACATGTTTATATTATTTTTTTCGATAGTTATTGGGAAAGCCATTATTTATCTCGAAAATTATTCCACATTGCTTTTAAGTTAATTTTTTTATATTGTTTCGAATCAGATTTGATAGAAAATTCAGAATTTCTGTACTATTTGCGAATTCAAAATTTTAATTCAATCCTACTATAAAACGATTGAAAATATTTTCGAAAAACATTCTACGCATATATTAATAATGGCTTTTTGTAATTAAAAATATTTTTACTTGAAAGCTAACACATAAATTCGATATAATAATCTGGAAGTTCATTTCTTTAATTATTTTTCGCTTCAATGTTCCTATACGATTAATCATTTCTGCATTTTTGTCTTCCCCAAATATTGAGTTTTATGTAAACATGAATGACAAATGGAAATTAAATGCGAGTTTTTTTTTTTTTCCAGGTTTATGCCACATGTATAAAATAAAGTATATTGAATTGCTAAGATGGCAAAATATTTATAGGTTGCAAATATTGTTAATCTATAAAATAAACTAATTTACTTTTGAAAAGAAGAAATAAAGAGTTCTTATTTTAATCTGCAATATGGAAGTAGTTTATTTGCCGTCTGATTTACCGGAAATATATTCATATAAATCTGGTCATAATTATTAAGTATGCATTCAGAGTTAATAAATGTAAAATAAAAACAGTGTATCTTTATGGGTATCTTACTGAATTCTGGTATAGAAATATAATTAATGTGGTCTATGTTAAAAGAAAGTGCATAGTTTTTATATGATTAATTGTTTGATGTTTTTGTTTCTAAATAACTGAATTATTTATTTTTAAACCAAATGATAATTTTGCCCTAGTTATTTTATTTGTGGTATAAAAAAGATATAATTCGGTTAAAAAAGTGAGATAAAAGGTATGATATTATTGAAACTTTCACACACTCTAAAATATTTTGCATAAAAACAATTTGTAAGCATTATGAAAAAGATAAACATTTTCCCGTTTAACAATTGCATTATCTCCGAAAGTTAGAAAAAAAATTGAGATATCCATTTTTATTTTTATGGAATATTATTTTAGACTGTTATTATTAATAATAATAATTGTGTACTATTATTATTGATGATAGAAATTATTATCATTATTTTAATCACCCTTTACCACAACATAAATCCAGCAGTTTTAAGATATTCCAGGAATCCAGCATGCAATACATTTAACTTCTTTATCTCTAATCTATTTTATCATATATTGGTAGCTATAAACATTTTATGAGTCTAATTATGTATTAGTTTTACTATAAAATTTTGATTTTACTGTAAATGTTCTCCGTAAGGAAATAGAGAAGCAATCACTGATGTCTTTGGTTACAATAGATTTCAGGTTCGTGACCCGATTCCACCGAAGAACCGTCGTGTAAGGGGGTCTGTTGCACGTTAAATCCATCATGACCAAATGTCCACCCGCTGGTGTGATGTGGTGTGGAGAGGGGGTGCCAGCTCAGGTGTCGTCCTCGTCATCTGACAGCGGTTCAAAATGACGAGGTCCGTCCCAAAATAGCCTAGTGTTGCTTCAAACGGGACGTTAATATAACCAAACCAAATTGGTTACAATAGAAAAAGGGAGAGAGAGAGAGAGAGAGAATTTTCATATACATTCCTGTTAAGAAACTGATATTTTATATCACATTTCTTCAGGATGATATGAAAATACTCAAGTTAACATTTGAAATTTTTATAAAATATATAAATTATATTTCAACATATCAAAATCGAGGCAAACGGATATCTGAATAGGCTATAGGATAATATCTTTTGGAAGATGAAAAGTATTAAAAAATATTTTATAAAGTTTTATCTGTCGCAAAAGTAATTAACATTTTTCTTAGCATCGCTGCAGAAAGTCGTCTTTAATTATTAGATAAGTAATCAGGCTTAGAAACCAAAATTTCAAATCTGTATGTTTTCTCTATTATTAAAATTTCTTATAATTTTTCGTAATACTCCTAATATCCATTTATTACTACATTTAGCTTTAAGAAAATAAATTAGTATATTTTCAACATATGAAAATTTAATTATATAATTATTTGTAAATTGATTATTATAGGAATTTATAATCATTTAATAAGTATTTAATGAATTCGCTGGTAGGCAATGTAAAATTATCAAAAAACATAGTACAATTATTATGAAGTTCCATTTGTAGAACAACGTTAATTAAATTTCAGTTCTAACTTTTCGTCTAAATATGCATCTTATAACAATAAAAATATATTAATTTTATGGGGGGACTCGGGATATAAAGGTGCAGCCCGTCTTACCTCTAAAACTTTTACAATCGCTAATTCTGCCTTATTATCACAAGAAGATAATTATCAGTTGAGTGCATAAAGTCGAGCCATTTTCAACTCAACTCATTTTCAACAATTCATACGACAGAAAAAAACAACTTAATCATCGGAACTCAAAGAATTATAATCAGAATGTTCAGAATAATTTTTGTATTTATAAAAGTATTGAAGTATTTCCATATAGCGTTTTGTCTGGTGGCACAGTAGAGTTGATTGAGATTATATACGCATAATATAATTCTTCCGAGCATTATTTCCCTTTATTTGGTCGATTCTTTTTTACAGGACGTTCTGTTAAATGTAACCTTTTCACGAAATTCCTTTTTCCGGCAGCTTCATTTGGTTAAAAATCATTAAAGATTATTGCAATAATATATCAAGAAACCTTTTTATTTATTTATTTCTTGAGCTTTTATCTTCCAATTTCATGAATATTTTTTGCTTCACTTAACCTAGCGAAATATATAATTTTTCTAAATTACTCTACTTTTGGAGCTCTCTTTTAATTTTCGCCTTTTCTTTTGTACTCACATATAATATTTTCTGTATATAGATATTTTGGAGTGAACTATTATATATATTTCAAATGCAATGCGAATTAAACATTATAGATATATTGTGGATTCACAATCAAATACTATGAAGATTCCGAAAGCACCGTTTCGGTAAAAGAAATAGAACAAATTATAACAATGTTCGATTCGACGAAATCTTCTGAATGTTTTTGTCCTTTATTCGATTTAAAAAAATACAACTCAAGGGAAAGTGAATTCCTTCGTTAAAATGGTTATTGAACTGAATGGAGTATTCCGAAAATTCCTTAGAATAGGAGGAAATAAAAGAGTATTTCACAAATCTTTACGGAGAAAAAAAAGTGGGAAAATATTCCTTTAATTCTGCTACCACAGAAGTAACATTTTCAAAGCACGTTCATTTTATTCTCGAAACAACAATCTGTTTATTCGACAGAAGTATAATGTCTTGTATAAAGGAGAAAATTTATAAGGGAGGCATTATTAGCGCCTTTATTTTCAACTGAAATTTTTTATTATAGATTTCAAATGACTCACATACTTTGGCCAAGTAGAAATGTAGTTTTATCAACATATTATCCCTTCTACTGAATCCAGAGTAGATTCTCTTTTGCACTCATAATGTATTTAGTTTGTCCTTCTGGGTTTTACTATCATTTAAGGCATGACCCATATCACTAATGATGGAAAACAAGAACAGAATTTCCTCGTATAACTAGAAAAGTTAAAGATACACTTCTATTTATTTTTCATAGAAGACAATTCTCAATAGGATGTCTTAGATGAATGTTTCCCTAACCATTTTACAAACGAGCAAGTGAAAAAAAATGCTTATTAATATTTCAAGCAATGAGGATTTGAAAAGAAAATTATTTCTTGGAATAATTATTCCACCATTAAAATAATTATATTTTAAACTAATAAAAATAGAAATCAATATATTAAAAAATCGAAAATCTGTCTAGATGACAAATACATCATTGGAACTAGAATTAAGAAATCCAACATAGATATAGGCTGGGGAGCAGAGGCGTATACCTAGTTTGTAAAATTTTATTTAAATTAAATTTAAAAAAGATTTTAGGATTCCTCATCGATAACTTTTTAAAAATTATAACTGCACAAATATAATTTTTACGCCATTTTAAATTTGCAAGAAATGTTGTTTAATAATTACAATTAGTTACTGAAATGTGGTGATTTTTATTTTTGGAAAATAACTTTTACTTAGTTTATATTAGTCACCCAAATCTGTCAATAAGTCATTTTTCAACTCAATGAAATTGAAACCATTTTCATTATTCCATTAAATATTTTCCGGTTATATTTTTACATCTCTGAAAGCTAAGGAAAAAAATATTCTTTTTAATATTCTTGCAGTTGGCATGAAGAATCTTAAAGTGAGTTCACCTAACCGCAACCGGCAAAGTGGTTTAAAATAGTTTGCACAGGCGCTTGACTTTCTAATGGAGCATAGGACTCGAATGCATCAGTAAGGTTTATTTAGGCAATAGGAAAAATCGAGCTAAATCTGTTATACCAACAGGGCAATGTTACTTGTCACAATTTTCTTTGAAGGACATTAAGTTAACGTAGATCTGCATAAAATATTTAATTGAAATTAAGCTCAAGCAATACTCACGACAAAGCAGCTAATCAGCTAAGGAGAGCAATATTAAATAAAACACAGAAAATAAAAATCGGCAAAGGCGACTGATAATTTGAGATGCTGAAAGCAATTTCCGCCCCTAAAAGAATGCTATATATATATATATATATATATATCGCGTATTAGTGGATATAAAAAAATGTTACGCTAATCAATTTTTAGTAATTAATCAAACAAAATTTAAAGACTAAGTGGCAGGGAAGCGGTTAAAAGATGAATAGTTAAGAAAATGCAAAATAGGGTTGCAAGTTGCATGTTTTAAAGAGAAAATTCAAAAATTATTTATCTCTTCAAAATTCCCATTAAATTTCCAATATCAAAACGAAATAATCATGTAGAGTTATATAATTTGAGGGAAGATTGCTAAATTAGATTTGCTAACTGAATTATTTTTTCTTTCAAAATCAAATAATAATGGGAAACATAGAACGAATGAGGGAAAAAAAAAACATTAAAAGATCGATAGCTCTAAAACTGACATTTACATTAAAACATTATTACAAATTAATAGTGTTATTAACATTATTAAAAATTATTATTGTTAAAAATTGAAATAAAAAAATATTATTTTCAACGGGGGCATATGATTCCATTTTTTGCAACAGTTGAAGACTGGACAATCCGAATTCCTGTCCGAAAGGTGAATTCCTAACAACAGTAACTATGATAGAAGAAAGTTGATGAAAGAAAAGGCAGAAAGGAATGGAAGTCTCTTTTTTCATCCCCACCCCCTCCCAACAAATGAAATTATCACTTCGGAGGGATCTGAGGCTCGTGAAATGTTTGATGTCTCCCCGCGGGCCCACTTCCGATGGAACCTGTGGGGCCCCCAATGATGGTAGAGAAGCACTTCTCACAAAGTAGATATGATTCTTTTTATTCTTTTTTTGGCAAAAGACGTGCGACAAGGCTGCTCCGCCTTTTATGGTACCAGAAAAATAATTACGTTTGAGCCCAAGGCCCCACATCTGTCTCGTCTTCTATCTGTTAAATGTCTGATCATGGCGTGTATTGTTGCGAGAGGTCAGAACAGCAGTTGCTCATGGTAATATGCTTTCGAGATGAAAAAGACAAGAAAGGGGAAAAAAGCGTGCTTTTGTATTCTTGTAACGTTACCAGAAACAAAACAGTGGCTTCTTCCAAGTAATCGTATTAGAGAGATCTTCTTAGTTTTTCGACAATCTTGGTGCTTTTTCGTTGTTAAAATGTTAACGTTGTTAAAATGCATTAATTCTTTCTAGCATTTTTTAAATATTACTTATTGGTACTTAAATTAAATATTAAATTCAATAGTTTTTTATAATATTATTATTTTATCACAATATTTATTTTTAATACATGAAACACATAAACTCATTTAATCAGTACATTAGTCAATTAACGATGTTTTCTTTTTAAGCATTTAAAATTAAAATAACTTTAAAACTTCCGATAACATAATATTAAGAACTCCATTAAATATACGTATAAGAAACTTTAGAACCAGCGGTTTACTTGAACATTCGGCTCTAATATTCCAAAGCATAAAATTAGTCCTCTTTTAGGTAAAATATCTACTACATCTTTGCAATCTATTTATCAATTGAGTCGCAAATAGAATAAGAAATGCAATTAGAAGTTTTTTCGACTTTTCAATGTTAAATGTTGCAGAAACTCTGAAGATTCATTCGATTTATCTGCATTGATTGCTTCCCAATTCCTTCCAATGCACCTCGAGTAGCTGGAAAATATTATCGAATCAGTAAGTGGATTCTCGCTTCTTTGGTGCTAGTATAATGTTACATCGCTGATGACGGTTCATGTCTTTTACGAGAGGGGATTGATCAAAGAATGATTATTATTTAACTGACCATATTACCCATGTTAACTATTAGATACACCGAATGGTCAAGTGCTTGATCAGGTGACCTCATGAATTATTTCTTGCCCGTTCTTCCAAATAATGTAGAAGGTTTATAATTTTAAACTCAGTAATATGATAGAATAATAAATTCTACATTATTTTCATATTTAATTCAAAGCATGCTTCAACTTTGGAGGTTTTTGATGGTTGTGATTTATCATATTTTGACTAATCTACTACTGACAAGAATTATTCGTGATTGAAATCTGTAAATTATATTTAATACTGTCTATATATTATTTCATATGTAAGAAAATAAAAGATATTCCAAATGCACTGATATATTAACTGCAATGCTTTGTGCATGTTTCGACTTTGTTTTTTTTACCTGAATGTTTTTGTGTTATTTTGAGGAATAAAGCCTCGATATCTTATAATCGAGCCTGTATAAATAATATAATTAGTAAACAAATATAATTAGATACTAGCAACGAGCTATTCAGTTATTTAATATTACAAAATCACTCTACTACAAAGTGAAATATTCTCAAGGTAAATTTCCTTTTTCTCCAATTAATATTTGTTAATTAAAAACTTATGAATATGATTGTTTACATAAAACATTTTTGTTGGAAGAAGAGATTTTCCTTATATAATTAGCCAAATTAAAGCTCAAGTAAAAATTATTTTAATCAAAAACAGCTGTAAACTAATATTATTTTTATTTTCTCAATTTTCTAACACTCACTTATATAGTTTTTATATAATTTTTAAATGCTGAAAAAATAATGAAATGAAAATCAAAACATGTTTTTTTCCATATTTTTGCAATACCAAATAAAGGAATTTTTAAAAACAAGCTTTTATATTTCAATCTTTGAGAAATATTTCTTAAGCTGGAGTTAACTTGTTTAGTCACTTATTATAATTCATCTTTAGATGAATATAATTTAAATATTCAAAAAAATATTTGGTTTTCATTCATATTTTAATTCATTTTTATATAAAAAATATTTGGTATTCATTTATATTTATTTATATCATTTGGTTTCTATTCATGTTATTAAACCCTATATCCACTTGCAAATTCAGAAAAAAACATTTTTGGTAAATTAATTTTAAATATACCACGAATTTACTGATATAAAATACTTCATGCATGATTCGCAAAGTTTTATAGATATGGATAAGCGTTGATTTTTTGTAATAAATGAACATAATTATAATATTTATCTTTTTATTATATAGAAATTTTTGAATGTAAAATGTATCAAATATTTAGTTCTGTTTGCTAATCTAGAAATAAGATTAAGTTTATAATAAAATGCCTTGCTTTCGTTAAATTTCAAAAAATAGTAAGTAATAAACTTCATCTTAAATTAAAATTAATAAAAGGCGATGAAACTCAGAAAATACTGTATTTAATTTTTATTTTGTTTACTGAGGGATATATGAACATGAATCATAGGTATTTTCCTTTTAGATTTAAATATAAAGTTAGATTTATCGGTTTTGGAGCCTTAAGCGTCTTTCACAGCTCTTAATAGTATCGGTTTGAAAAATATTCGTTGATCATTCATCACTATGAAAATTAATATTATGTTGTTAAAAACTTGAAAGCATGG
>JAPMOR010020145.1:151301-186940 GCA_026543865.1 Argiope aurantia
TGAAGATTTAAACCTAAGAAATGAAATAAATCTAAAATGTACTACGATTCTTATTAATTACACTCAAGAAAGAATACCACATCCCAGTTTGTCAGTAGTTAAAGTGCTTGAAAACATGTACATTTATATAAGATGTAATGAAAAAAAAACCTGATTTGTGGAAGACAAGTCGTTTAAAAGCTACATTTAACAATTATGTTAAAAGTAATTTTCATAATGGGCTTTATATAATTATTGAAATAGGGCTCAACTTATTAAATCAAAACTTATAGAATGGATTAACGAAATGCTGATTTTGTATCAATCACAAGGATTTCAAAGATATAATTATATGAAGTCCCTAGATTTAAATATTCATAATTTTTAATATTTATACTACGATTTAATATTTAAATTTTATTTCCAATATGGCTTTTTCTGAAAACTCTTTATCATATATAATAAGGTTCAAATATCATATATATTTATATAAAGCATAAGCGTAATAAGAAGACAAAGAAATTTTTACATAAGAATATGCAGTCAAATACTAATTAGCATAAACGAGAGACAATGCTTGTTAGTTTCTTCATTTTACAATCAAACAACTTCCAAATAACATTTATGTAATGTTTGATCTTCCATGGGGCATCTCTGTGAATCTGTAGAGATTCCTGTTATTGAAAATGTTAAAAAGAAATAATTTTTTTACAGTGGAATCACGATTTTTTATACGTTATTTTGCTTCTTCAAAGATCTTTTATATTTTATTTTGTATTTTTCTGTAAATATTCTACACGAAGATTACTCTAATAAACCATGATATATATCTAATCAGAGTAATCATAAGCGTTGACGTGCATAAGATTACTCTGATAAAATCCCATAATATTATTTACGCGATTTTGTTTATTTAGCAATTCAAAAGTTGGTCTGACAAATGAGGATATAGTTATACCACAAAACGTTGGATTTGATCAAATGAGCGTTAATGCATTTCATTCCATATTTCAGCTTTTGCTGACAAATTCCCATAATATTCTCTCAAAAATTTCAGTGACTCTTAACAGAAATAATATTTTGAATCTCTTTTTTAGAATTTCTCAGTATTAGTTTTTATCATTTGATCAACTCTATTTCACTTTTGAAATAGAGTTGGCAACAAGATTTATTTGTAAATATTAATTTTTTTCTATTTAAAGCATTATTATTTATTTTCAGACATTAGATTGAACTGGTCGTCAGGAAAGTACAAAATTGGGGGGGGGGGGATGAAGGAGATTCTGTGAAAGTGATCCTCCATCAGATTATTCTCCAGTCGGTAGTTTGGTGGCAGCAGTTATATTATTATGAATGAATGTGACACTTTATTCTGCAACATGTGTATGATATGATTAATATGTAAAAAAGGAAGGTATTTTTATTTTTCATGTCTTATTTTTCAAAATATGCACTGGCACTTTGTAGAAAGTATTGTTATTGATACAACAATTTGTTGATTCTTTGAAAGTCGTAGATTCTGCTATAATTATGTTGCTTGGCTGCAAAAATTGTAGATTCTGCTTTCTGATCATGCAGTTCTTAAAAATGACAAAACAGCATTTTAATCTCTAATTCAATTTCAGACACTACTCTTTATTTACATGAAAGATGATTCATATTACTGTTTCAAACATCTATTACTTCAGCTGAATCGGCATATATAAAATTAGCATCTCTAATTAAATAACCAAAATCGAAAATATTACTAGAGATAAAATATTAAATGGAAAGAAATGCAAGAAAATTTATTTTCTTAGCAAATACCTATTTAAAAATAGCATTTGATATTTAGCACCTCATTTATAATAAGCATTACGTAATTTTTTTATTATATTAACAAACTCCCAAACCATTTACATACTAAATTAGAAAAATCTGACATATCTCTTTTATTAAACTTTAAATAATATAGTAACAAATTTAATGTAAATTATGGACTCATTAAAAAGGCTAATATTAATGATAAATAATAGGCTAATATTAAAATAACCTAATGGTAAACACTTTTCAATGTTTTCTAACAGAAAAGAAAAATACCATCGGAAATATATTTATTGGGTCCTTAAAAAAAATTAAAAAAAATTCAATGGTTTCTTTTAAAAAAAAATTACTCAAAGGATTCTATTTATTGGGAATTTTGCTTAACTAGAAAGTTTTTGATTCAAATATGTTGGTAATTCGACATTTCCTTTAATTCCTTGAATGTCTTAATAGAATAATGTCAAACTTATTCAAATATAGTTGAGTTCATTCAAAATACAGATATATATAGAAAATTGCATTCATTTCTGAGGCTATTTTATTATTTAACTACATCCGTAAACTGAATATCCAATTATTAAAAGAGAATAAGTTTTAAAGAATAATTATTAAAAGAGAATTCAATTATAAAAGAGAATTTCAATTCATTAATTCTATCGAGAGATCGCAAGAAGTTTTAAAGCTCACAGACGGAAAAATGTCAATGATTAAAAAACCAGTTTTTGCCAAATTTTAAATCTATTTCTTTTTTCACCTCAACTTTTTTTTACGTAAAATCTATTTCGCTTTATGTTTTAGCGAGAATATGCTTAACTAGTACGATTTTTTTCGTCCTCAGTAGAATTGAATTACAATAATACTCTCATAAAAATTTTAATTCTTCTATACTTTGAATATATTTAGATAAAATGCATGTAAATTTATCCTAAATCTCCAGTATTTAACTTTAACTATTCAGTATTTAACTTCAATAATTACCAGTAACTTTTTAAGAAATCTTCTGCCATTTCCAGTAAAGGGAAATAATCTATGGTAGAATCTAACTTCATAATTTTTTAAGAAACGTAAGAACTTTTATGTTATTAATGCTTCTAAATTCTGTAAACAAATATCTAAATTTTATAGATGTTTCAAAGTAAACATTTATATTACAAAAATTACAGCCTTCACTTTTCAAATTCTATCTGAAATATCCTTTTTTCACATAATTTTGAAGGTTATTTGGAGCATTGAAATGAGTGTTTAACCACATTTAAAAGAACATAAGTAGCAAACCTTTAGATTAATCAATAATGGACCCTTTTTTAAAATGTATTGATTTTTAATGATAGTTTGGGTGTAAAGAGATAGATTATTTTTTGTTATGTAAAGCCGTAGACTAGTATTTATTTTAAATAAAAACTTCGAAAAATTGATTCTTCATTAAAATAAATCACACATTGAATGATTGATTTGTGTTATTATGGTCCATGACTTTTCATTTTTACGCTATTGATTTTTCAAAATATTTTTAGCGTTTCTTTTCTCATTACTTTCTCAGTTCTTTTATCACATATGGAACAGTAATAGGTTGTATGTTTATCTTTATCTTCCAATTTTTAATTAAAAATAAATTTAATCGAAAATGTTGTTATACCTCATAGCGTCTATTACGTTTGTATATTAGATGTTAAGTAAGACTTTTTAATTGAGAACATTTGTCACTAGACTCGGCATTTTATTATTTCACCGCCTTCCCCCCCCAAAAAAATTAGATGCTTGCAATATCCTTGCCTTCCGTTTTTCATATTTTATTTTCCATTTTATTATATGAATGCACAGGTTGAGGACTTCTATTGCCTTTTTTATGCTGCCAAAACCAATCACTTATAAAAGATATTCCATCGTCTATCATCATTGATCAATTTTCAAATGTCTTTTTCAATAATTTTTCGTATTTTGAAAAGCTTTACATTTATTTTTCTGTACGATATTTTATTATTATATTATATATTATAAATTATTATTTAATTAATATATTTCTTTTATTACAATAATACAGTTCTACTCACACTGAACTCTGAGAAGTACTTCATCACTGATGCTCTCGCCCTCGAGGTTGGAAGCCAAACACCTGTAACGCCCTCTGTGAACCTTTTGCACATTCTGTATGATGAGGGTATTGTTTCTCAACATTATTCCTTTTGAAGGATCGTGTGGTATAGCTTTCGAATGGAATCTCCATCGTATGTCAGCTGCAGGGGGATTGGCCTGGATGTTGCATTCCAAATGCACGTCGCTCCCTTCTCGAATTAATTCGTTCTGTTGACTGGCAGTGAAACTTATGGAGACGATTGGGGCATCTGAAAATATTAACCATTTTTTATTGGTACATAAAATCAGCACTTCATACTCACAGGGAAATTTATTAGGAAGATATATACAATTGAAAAATGGACATGGTAACCTATGCCTTCTGATTCTACGAATTCTTCTTGGGCATGTGGGCTGGACATCTCGAATTTATTAATACGATTAAGAGTATTAATAATAAAGGTTGATTTGGTATCTATTCTCAGCATATGTATAGTTAACTTCTTGAAATTCCCTTTTTAAACCATTTATTCATAATCACTAATGCCAAGTCAATATAACCTGCAGATGCACGTCGCTCCCTTGAGAATTAACCCGTTCTGTTGGTTGGAAGTGAAACTTATGGCAACAATTAGGGCATTTGGGAATATTTAAAAAAAATTGTTAATACTTAAAATTAGCTCGTCATTCTCACAGGGACATTTCTAGGTCAGATACACAGATGAAAATCAGACCTGGTAGCCTAAAAGTAATGATTCTAGAGATTCTTTTTGCTCATATTATTTGGGCATATCATATTTATTAATAAAATGAAAAATATTATATTAAAGGAGACTTTGGGATCTACTCTCAGCAGGTGCAGAACTAACTTATCACAACTCTTAATTTCCATGATCATTCCAACTCAAGTCAAAACACTATTGACATTCTAAATTTGTTCACCGCAACAAAAACTATCTGAATTAGCATAAAATGTTAACATAAAATGCAGAATTAGCATAAAATGTTAGATGCCATTCATTTCGGTTTCTGATTAGTTCAATTATATTTAGTCGGCCACAGCAAATCCTGTCGATACTGCTTCGTTCGGTGGTGGTGGGGTGGTCGGCGGTTTACAAAAAGTCCACTTACATCCCCATAAAGAAATGGGAGTTTAATGAATGCGAATTAAGAAAAAGAGGATTGCTATGCGTAAAAGTAGCTTCCTGTGTATTTTAGAAATGTAACCGCCTGTGTATTTAGCCTGTAACGTTGGAGTGAAGTCAGCGTGGATCAGCTAAATTAAAGGGCTGTAAAATGGAATAATGTGGTATTCATTACGTCTGGCATGATTGATAATCATCCAATATAGTTCCACAAAATTTTTAAATTAGAATTATAAGTTACTTTATTGAATTTTAATTATTCACATATAAAATGTTTTTTACCATTTTTAATTTTTTATTGAATACATAAAGGGCTTGTAATACTTATTTGTTTTTAGTGAAATTGTTTGACATTGAAAAATTTTGTCCTGACTAAATTTTTGAAAAGAATATGTGAGATATAACGAATATGAATTATGTGATCAAATCCGAACAATTTCTATATATATTTCCAAGTTTGAGAAGAAGAGTCGGATGAATTGTCTTTGTTCTGCAAGTTTATAAATATACATTCGAATTCACATTTCACAGTAAAGATTAGGTAAAGGAAACATTTAAGAAACCGATCAGACGTTGACGGAGAAGAAGAGGAATGTGGTTCATTCCTATTCACAAAAAGGATGTAATGGTTTAATTTTATTTTTTTTAAAAATGATTTATTTGTTTTGAACAATAAATTCACTTCAGTAAAAATAGACCAAATTCTTTTACTCCTTCACAAAAATCATTTGAACGAATTTTCCTGATTTAATATGAGTTGAAATACATATTTTACATAACTGCAGTACAATGACAGTTTATCCAATCTTCCAAGAGAAATTCAAAAAAAAAAGAAAAAAAAAAGATAAATTATAATTTATTAGATAATGTATTTTTTAAGTACAGATATTTTACCCTTATTTTTAGAAAATTAAATCGAATGTATTTACAAAGGTTTCAAGGACCTAGCAATATTCGGTTCATTGTATTAATTATATACGTATATAAAATAATAAACAAGCAAATATAATGCTAAAAATAAAAATATAGCAACAAAAATAAAAAAAGGAAAGTAAAAAAAATCGAAAGTAAAACGGAGTATAGAAGAAACAGTACTTAAAAACACAAAATGGCAAAATTTGACACTCCGGTTCTTAATACTTTTCAGTATTAATACATATGAATACTTTGTTAAAGCTTTTTTTCTCGCATTTATTGCTGACACACACACACACACAAATATATATATATATATATATATATATATATACACACACTGGTGTGCAAAACTTAAGCAACAGGTATGTTTTTTGCCATAACTTCACGAGAAATCATCTGAGAAACATGAAATTCAGAAATGAGATACAGCATTTTGTTCTGAAAGAATGACGAAAGTATACTTGAGCAGGAATGAATACAATGCATACAGTATGGAATCAAACAAAAAAAGGCTTTATTAAACTCATAGTATCGTTACACATGATTGTCTGTCCAAGAGGAAGAAGAGCAAGCAGATGTTTTAGTATGGGATATGCCCTCCCCTTACCCCTTACTACAATGGTTGCTTCGCACCATCTCCCCATACTCAGCACCAGATTGTCCAACAGTTCTTGAGGTAAGAGTGCCCATTCCTCAATCAGCATCTGTTTAAGTTATAGGGTGTTCCCAGGAGGATGTAATCGTGCCGCAAGGCGTCTCCCCAAAGCAGGACTCATGCTGTTGAGGAGCTCCTGGAAAGTGAAGATATCACTCGATTGGATTGGCCGGCGTGCTCCCCTGATTTAAATCCGATAGAACATGAGTCCTGTGTGGCCGTGCATTGTCATCCATAAAAAAGAAGTCTGATCCAATGGCACCTCGGAACAGACGGACATGAGGAAGGATCACCTCCTGACAATAGCGATCTCCAGTTACAAAACCTCTGTCGAAAACGTGGAACTCAGTCCGCCCGTTCATCATAATGTCTCCCCAGAGACAACTCCTGGACCACTGGAACGGTCTCTTTCCGTGATGTTACTGGGATGAAACCGTGTCCCGACCTCTCTCCAAATCAACTGAGGTTGGGAATCGCTTGTAACATCACGGAAAGAGACCGTTTCGGTGGTCCTGGAGTTGTCGTCTGGGGAGGCATTATGATGAACCGGAGGAGCTCCTGGAAAGTGAAGATATCACTCGACTGGATTGGCCGGCATGCTCCCCTGATTTAAATCCGATAGAACATGTGTGGGATGCTTTGGGAAGACGCCTTGCGGCACGAGTACATCCTCCTGGGAACACCCGACAACTTAAACAGATGCTGATTGAGGAATGGGCACTCTTAATTCAAGAACTGTTGGACAATCTGGTGCTGAGTATGGGGAGACTGTGCAAAACCACCATTGCAATAAGGGGAGGGCATATCCCATACTAAGGAACATCTGCTTTCTGTTCTTCCTCTTGGACAGACAATCATGTGTAACGATACTGTGAGTACAATAAAGCCTTTTTTTGTTTGATTCCATACTGTATGCATTGTATTCATTCTCTTTGGAGATTTGGATCTTCATCTTAAAAAATCTTAATAGTTGAACCTCACCATTCTCGTAAAAGGATTCCTTTGAATTTAGGGATTACAAAAAATTTCGAAAAACAGTTTATAAATCAAATATTTATAATTTTTTTTCTACCTTCATTCTTCAAAAGACAATTAAGACACATTAATGCTGATTATATTATTTTCTGTTGGGAATTTAAGGAAGTTTTTATCGCTAAGTAATTTTATTTTATCGTTAAATTACTGTTCACGTAGAACCGGAATTTGCTTGAAAGAAGATTTATATATATATTTTTTACTTTTCTAATGTTTTATAATTATATCATAAGTTAATTACTGGCATTCAATCAAAAATATGTCCAATATTGGAAAACACTTCTTGATAATTATTTTATAATCATCCTGATCTTTGACCTATTTAATGTTTAATATTTTTGGATTCCTGCGAAATATTTCTTTGACTTCTCAAATTCAAAACATGTTCTTTAGAAATTAAATTAAGAAAATGTGGACCCTATAAAATAACTTTAAGGAAAAATACTTTGACGACAATTACTACAAATGCATATTTCATTTTTTGTTCTCTGTTGTTTTAAATGTTTGACAATTGCACCGCATGATATATGTAGGAACATATTCTTCTATTATTAAATTTGCGCCATTAGTAAAGAATAAAGGTTATAATAATTTGCGATGTTTTATATCTAACCAGGTAACAATTTCAGCTCATAAAATCATGTACATTTCAGAACCGCAATCTACAAAGATCCATTAAAGAGTTAAATAACCTTATTTAACCATAGCTTACGAAACGAAATTATAAGTAAACCGTTCTTCAATTCACATTCCGTCATGTATGCATATCATTACAATATGCACAATTCAACCAATACAGTTCTCAAAGCTAGAACCGGTTGCAAGTTACTCACAAAGCAAAGGTCAAAAAGATAGAGCTGCAAGATGCTTTAATCCGAGCTGCTGGAATTGCTAATTACGAGACCCAACCTTTCTGTGTGGTGAAGCAAAGGCAAATCTGGAAAGCGTCTCGACTCAGGATTAATTCCTCCGCAATTGCGGGCGTCAGAGTGGGCGAGATCACGGATCCAGTTCAAATAATACTGCAGGTATTTAGTTAAAAGTTTAAAATATCATTTCTGGGGAGCCTCTTCCTTCCTTTGTGAGATCGGCTCAGTGGGAGAAGAACAACATTTGATATTCAAAGCGCATCTCAACAGGTTAATTTAGTCAAAAGCTGGTGAGCGTCTTTCTTAATTAAATGAATATGCTAATCTAATTTTACTCTTTTAATGTATGTCTTTGTGAAGTTCTGAATACAAGAGTGTTACTTAATGATATGTGTCGGCTGGATACAGCTATGGGAATGGAGGAGCTTTACTCGTCAGCAACTTCAAAATCGAAATAATTCTTTATTCATTGATTTTCCATTGCCAAGAGTCTCTAACTCTCGCCTTTGTACCGTCATGTACCAAAATAATTCAATTAATTCGTAATAGGTTAGTAAATCGTTCTACTTTTCTAAGATTATCTTATTTTATTCTTCCCAGTATTTATATCAATATTGTACAAAAATAAATCTTTTTTATTATGGATATATCAAAATTTTTGAAAACCTTTATTAATTAATTTCTGATTCTAAGTTTAACAATGGCTCACGATTTTTAACTAGTCAACACTATTAACCCCATTTCTATGGATTACAGTTCTATAATCATTGTCTACATATTTAATAGAACGAATTGTTGAAGATCTACTTTTAGTAGTAGGATTTTCAAACCAATGTAATTTTAGTTTCTGTTATCATTCTAAAGTATCTTATCTTAGATAAATTCATAAAAGCGTTAGTTTTTTCTTATACATAAAAGTAAAACTATATTTTAAAGTGTATGACTATGTTCGGAATATTGTTTTTTTTTTTTTTTGAAAAACGCTCTAAAATAGTTATATTTTTTAATTTTTGCATAAAAAAAGATTGAAAAAAAACATGCATGACATGTATGAAATGAAAATATACCAATAAGTTACAAAGGAATATTCAGAAAGTGGAAAAAGGGCTTTTTCTAGGCTAAAAAAGGCTTGAATTCTTTTTAGTTTAGAGGTTTGTCAAACGATTTGCTTAAAATTTTACAGATAGTTTAAGAAATATGTTACCGAGTTCAAGGACTAAAAAATGCCGTATTTATCTCCCCACTGAATATTGGATTTTGGCTGAAAAATAGTATGGAAATTTCCATATTTATTACGTTTTTAAGCATTAAAACAACTATAAAAATATTTCTAAATGAATATATTACTTATTTTCTATTTCAAAAATCTCAAAATATTTTGAGAAATTATGATACCAAATTTGAACAAAAGAATCTGGAATTTATTTTTAGTTATGAGGTTTCTTGCAAGAAAATTCTATTAAATATTAGAATATAAGAAAATAGCATTTATAGCCATTAATTTGCATTAAAAGGTAAATAAATGCAAATATAAAAATCATCATAACTTTCTGAAAAATGGGCTTAGAAACAAAATTCAAGCTATTTTAAAAAGAAAACTGAACAAACGTTAAAAGCCTTAAATAAAAATATTCATATTTCTCTTTAAAAAAGTGGACTTTATAACGTAGCCACTTACCTAAAAAAAAAGCGGTTATTGATCTAAAAAAAAACATGTTTAATTTTTCATAATTATTCGATTGGCTGATGATGGATGAAATTAATATTTAAAAATGTGAGAAGTGGATTTTAGTTTATTTTCACAAATTTTAAAAACTTTAATATGTTAATTTACTTAGTAATTTACTTTAGATTTTTTAGAGTAGTCTAAACAATAGTAATATGGAATTAGATTTTAATCTTCGCGTTATTGAAAATCAGAAATATCGGACAGTATCATTCAATAAATATGAGAATTCAGAATCTACTGACAGGGCGAAGCTGAAAATTGAAAACAAGAATAAAAACAGACTTTATGATCGTAGGATTGACACATAAAAGAAATAGTATACCATCAAGAAAGATCGTGAAGAACCTGAAATTGAATATGTCAGTTCTAACTTTTAGCCCCTAAATCAGTTGTGTGCTCACTTGTAAACCGCTCTTCTAAAGGCAAAACAAGAGAAAGCACTGAGTCTTTCAAGGAAAGCATCTTTCAAAGGATTCACAATTCTGGAGCTGTATTTTATGATCACGCGAAAGTAAATATGAGCTCTTTTGAACAAGCAACTATGAAAGATTGAGGCACTTAAATGAATATCTATAAACAGCAAAATATGTAATAGAAATATGATGGCATACAAACATTTTTCCCCTAAAGATGTTGGTGAAATTTTGATGTAAGAAAGAAAATTTATTTGAAGTACGTATGCTATATTCTGTCCCATATTATGAAGAAATTGAAGATTTTTAGTGGTTATTTATAAAATTACCGAATTAAATATTAGAATTTCAACAGCAAGGTGTATTTCTTAATACTGTTACAAACGTGTAATTATGCTTCTCAGTACGAATAGTGTTATCATAAGAAAGACCGTTTTACAGTCATCTGTATTGGATGCTGTCGGATACCGAGCCAGTAATCCTAGAGCTTGGCAACAAACCTGGCAACCATTTGGCGACAAAGTGGATAATGCTCAAAACTTCGGGAATTTTGTCGATCCGTCCATTAGGCACCGAAATTTGCCTGATTGGTCTAGAAGATTCTAACCCCACCTCCCGGGAACTATAAAAGGTCGGCACTCTCATGCTGTGGGTGTGTCGTCGTCGTGAACTGTAGTCGGAGTCGCTGACAAGTAACGAGTCTTCGAGAAAATAGCGATGCAACCTGTGGAGCTATTGCTGAATTACTGTGCCCCGAGTCCTGTTGTCTACTGTGGAGACAGTCTCGTATCTTTTGTGAAGTAGCCAGTTGTGAGAAGTAGTGAGTCAGCGGCTAAAGCGAGAAGAGACAGCGAGAAGTTCAGCCGTTGGGAAGACCGTAGAGCGACGCTCCGAGGATCACTTCTCCGGCTGGATTCTGTCTGGCCGCTTCGTGTGCTGTGTACAATTACTACTTGTGGGCTACTGTTCTCTGTAGTGTGCTACTGTGTGCTGTCCTGTGTTCGTATCTGCTGTAAATATTTGTCGTCTGTATATTCGTCGTCTTTGCGTACTCGTGTCTTCGTGTAAATAAACATCGTCGTTGTTTTCTACTGTCGCCTGCTGATTGTGTTTTCACTCCATATACACACTATCAAAAGAACCCGGTGAGGAAAATCCGTAACAATACCATCTTACATGAATATTGCTGCAAACAACATTAAAAACTTTTAATCAAAGTTATTTGATAAAAATTCAATTGAATAAGACTTACAATATACGTTAAGCACCCACTGGTCTTCCAAGGCACTATCAGCGTTGACAGGATTCTCAGCCCTGCATATCAAAGTTTTCTCATTATCGTCACTAGAGGGAGTAAAAAACAGCTTGCTCGTAGTGACATCATCGAGGATTTCTTCTGTGGCATAACGCTTCAAGTCCTTTCCGTCCTTCCACCATGAGATCTTGGCTGGAGGTCTGGATCCTTTGCTCACACACACAACTTCAATCCTTTCTCCAGCAGAACATGGTCTATTAGGGGAGGTTATATGCACTTCGGTTGGACTCACTGCAAATTGAAATAAAATAGTTTATGAATCAAGATGGCGATACAGCACTTTGAGACGAAATGTTGTAAATGGTGGTAAATAAATCAAGATAATTATGATTAAAAAAGAATTATTTAGTATACATCAGAAAGTACATTTAAATTCGCATTACTACACGTTAGTATATAGTGGGAAAAATAATATTACTAATCGAACACACATATATATATGTGTGTATGTGTGTGTGTGTCTGTGTGTCATATATATATATATATACATATAAATATGTGTGTATGTGTGTGTGTCTGTGTGTCATATATATATATATTTCTTTTCCGGTTTGTTGATCAATGAAACAAACAGTTTGTTACTAACAAACAACGACGTTTATTTAACACGAAGACTATAATACAAAGACGGCAAGTATACAACCGAGACGAACACAGGCAACACAACAGCACACTACAACAAACAGTAGTCCACAAGCAGTAATCGATAGTAATAACAACCACAGCACACGAAGTGGCCAGATAGAATTCTGTAGAAGGTGGGAATCTACGTAGTTTCACTCTATGACCTCTCCAATCGTCTGCAATTCACTATTGTCTCCTCGCTTTAGCTCTATCCAACTCACTACTACACGACTGGTTACTCCACACACGACTCGATGTTGCTTCCACAATAAACACCAGGACTCGGCTCACAGCTCAATTGAGCAATCGCTTGAGCTCCACACAACTGACTTCGGCCTGACTTTCCCGACTGATTTCGGCTTGAAACTGCCGACCTTTTATATTTCCCGGAGACGGGCAAAGAAGATTCTCGACCAACCAGGCACATTTCAGTTCCTATTGTCTCAATTTTTAAAATTCTGGAAGATTCCGATGAGCCTTCAACAAAGCTGAAAAACTCTCTTTCCTGTGATATTATAAAGTATACTCTAACAAAAGAATTAGACACAAATTAAATTATGATTCTTGACATTTTGAACAGTTGAGCAGTCCGTGTGTTAGGTTTTGTATTTATGTATGGCTGATTGTATTAATTTATTATTGGTTTGACTAATGTTTTAATTTGATTTTCTTAGAAATATGCCAATTTATTCAAAGAAAAGTGAAACATATCTTTCTTTAAAAAAATTGAAATTCACTACGGTTATAGAATTGTCTTCTCTTTATGAATCTGAAAGACACTCTCCTTTTCCTCTATCAATCTGAATCTGTATTTTGAATGTAAAGTTGATTTGCTGTTTTTACTTAGCACCAGAAACTAATAAAACATTAAGTTAATCCTACTATAGAAATACAGTCTCTATAATGCTATTAACATCTTTTGTGATATTTTTTTAAAAATCATGACTCGCATTCTCAACAACTTAAGATGCAGTTCTGTAATATATTTAATTAATCAAATAAAAGCATATATTCCATTAATAAAATGTAATAAGGTTTCATTGCATAAAATAAAACCTTTATGAATATAGTTAATTATTTTTAATTCGTTCTCTTTTTAGTAACCTCAAAATGATTTTATTAAATCTTCAGTTGCTTACAAGTTGGTGCTCGTCATTTCTATGATTATGGTATCCATTTTGATAAAACGTTATTAATTAGTTTCATATTAATTCGAAAACATGAAATGTAACATGATTAATTACGGATAAAACTTGCAGATTTTATCGTTGATGATGTATTTACTCACGATCAAGTAACGAAAGGCATAAAGAAAATTTTAATTAAATCTAAGAAAACCTGTCAAACTCTTTAATTTAAGAATAGGTAAGCATATATTTTAATTAAAATGATCCTATTAGTTTGAAATAATAATTAAAAATAATATTTTATTTTAATGGATTTGCTTTGAAAATTCTTTAAAACGATTTTTTGCTGATTCATCATAATATATTTGAGTTATAAAAATAGATCTATTTATTAGTAATTAGTTAATTATTTATTGCAATTAATTATGATTTAATTAAATCAAATTGTAAAACGTTCTTTCATTAATTAGCTATTTTATTTCTTGCTTATGTTAAGCAATAAGAAGCAATCCGTTTTTTTAAATGCTTAAAGATAATTAAGAAAACAAATATACAACCTTCCTTAAAGGAAGGTTGTATATTTGTTTTTTTAAAGTAAAAAATGATTTTTGAGCAGTCCCCTACAAAAAAAAATACAAATTTACTTTTACAATCTAATTTTTAATGTAAAATTTACACTAATTCAAATTATATTATTTTTTCATCTTATTTCTATAGAAGAGAAAATATCTTATTTATGATTATAGCCTGGTGGAGGATGATAAAAAAAATGATTTTTATTTGAATAATTCTTTACACTCTCTGTGTTTAAGAAATAGGAGAGTTCATTATTTTTTAATAACAATTTCAACGGAGATAGACTATTTTCTTATTTTCTAAAAAGATAATGAATTTCTCAATGTGTTGGGACCATTAAACGAATATTACATGTCCAACAAAGAAAATTTGGAACTAAATTGAAATTCCTAATGCATTGGAAATTAAAACCTGACCAGTGAATGTAATGGAATTTTACTATTTTTCAGTTGAAGAGGAAAAAGTCTGAGATGGATATCTAATAGCCAGAAATAAATTATTCACTCTGAAAAAGAAATGGCTCATTCGCATTTGCTTATTTACGTAATTAAAGCGCTATAATATAAGCAGAAGAGCCAAGTAGTTTTGATCATTGGATGGATAAGTTAAAGAGCTTCAACTAATCCCTTTAATGCCTGCTTGCTTCAGGGAATTAAAGACAGAAAATGAGGATTCGTTAAGAATAATTTGTTTTTGAATAATATATTTTCAATGACTTTTTCTGCAGAAAACGTCTGAAAATTCGTTGTTAGTTCCATTTTAAATATTTGTTCCCCAATAAATTTTTAAAGAATTGTTCAGATTATTTATTTTAAACATTACTTTTTAAAAAAGGATAAGTGCACCTTGTTGGAGAATTTCAATTTTATTGTTTGATGAATTAAGTCAGTGAATTATTTAATTTATAAATAAAATATAAAACATATAAAAATGATCTAAAAATCTTCTAATGAACATATTATTATTTGTATTATATTATATGAAGCTTTCAAATTTAAAGAATTAAAATCGTTAACAAATTTATGATTGAAAATTTTTAAAAAATGCATATTTTGGATATTTTTTAACTGAAAAATCACAGTTTAGGAAATTATTTCTTTATAACAACCCATATACTCATTATATCTCAAGAGCAGAAAAAGATACAAGGTATGTTCAAATAAAAAGGTAAGAAACGACACGGTCAGTATAAATGAAGACTTTATTCAAAGTATACAGCATAGGCCTGAGCACAACGATTCCAATGATTAATGAGCCGAAGGATTCCTTGCTCCCAGAATTCCATTGGCCATGACGAGACCCGTCCTTCACAGCGTCTTTGAGTTTGCCGTCCAAGGTTCGCTAATTCTTGAATTCCTCGAACACAAAAGAAGCATTTTCTCCGATGCGTACTGTGAGACACTCTGAAGTTTAAGCAGGTGCATCAAGAACAAGAGACTGGGGTTACTCACAAAGGGTGTGGTTCTAATCCATGATAATGCGCGTTCACACGTCTCCAGAATCACATACGCAGAATTGGCCAAGTTCAAGTGGGAGCAGCTTGATCATACGTCCTGCAACCCAGACATGTCGCCCTGCGATTTTCATGTGTTTGGTCCCCTGAAGAAATATTTGAAAGAGAAGCGCTTCTACTAGGACGGCGAACTCAAGGACACTGTGAAGAACTGGGTCTCATCACGATCGCAGGAATTCTGGGATCAAAGAATACTTCGGCTATTTAATCAATGGATCGTTGTGCTCAGGCCTATGGTGTATACTTTGAATAAAGTATTCGTTTATACCCACAATGTCATTTCGTACCTTTTCATATGAACACCCTTTGTAGAAGAAATTTGATATGTAATCTTACGGCAAAATTTTGAGACCTAATTGGTTAGTGAGAAGATTATCTCCTGCGTATATTTGCTCCGCAAAGTTGAAAGCTATAACAAATTAAAGGAATATTATCTTATTTATTAGCAACATTTATATCAAATTTTAAGTTGAATTGATCAATGTAAACTCAATTGCAAACTGAATAATTTATTTCTTCATTATATGTCGGAAGTAACATAAAACGAATCATATTTTCAAAGTAAACAAAAAAATTGAAAGGTGAATACACCTATTTATTATATTTTGTTTGGTTATTTTATTTTAAATTATTGAGCAAATTTGCGTTAAAGATGTAAAATCATCTTTTATGAAAGCACAAAATAAAAATTTAATTTTCTTCTATAGGAATGGATATCTAAATGGACTGACAAAAACCTCTGCATTTTGGCTTTTGGTTTTGAAGACAATGAATGTAGGTAAATAAATATTTTCAACAAACCAAAAGCTGCAATCTTAATTTATTCTATATACCAGCAAATGGTAGACGGGGAAGAAATCTTTGGGATCCGAAAACTATTATCTAACATTGCATAGCGTCATGAAATTACCCTATACGAGTAATATACAATAAGTAAAATTGAATACTCAATCAAAGCGATTAAAATTTGTCGTTCACGCAGAATTTCGAATTACAGATTATTTATTCTATTCTGCTTCTTATTTTCCCCCTTTCACTATAGAGAGAAAATTTAAGTCCCTACATTCAGAGCATGTTTGTAATACCTCATAAGTAATTTACAATTTTCCAATTTATGCATAGCATTGCCTAATTAATAATTTATTTGAAGCCCTAAAGTACAGATGGAGGCTGATCTCGGAATTTCTTCGCCGGTGTTCATTTAGTTTATGATTGGTGAAAATAACGTTTAATGTAGTGTAAAGATGTTTCGATGTTTTGGTCTATAAATTATTCACACTGTCTTGGCAAAAAGTGTGAATATATGCATTATACTATGATAAATAAGGCGTGGAATTAAAAGTTGAAATACTCTGTCAGTCTTTATTAAAATGAGATCTTTATCTTCATATCATTTCACATTGAAGGAAATATAGTCTCCATTTAATCTTGAATTTTTTGTCAATTGTATCTTTTTATTTGGAGATTTCATTTGTTCCCCAATATACTGAGTGAAAACTTATAAGCCAGTTTAAGATACGCTACCCGAGCAATTGCTTTTGTATCGTGGTCATGTTACTGGGCTGCGAACCACAAGGTCCCGGGTTTTATCCTCGCACATCCCAATCCGCCACAATACTTTGCTAATTAGAACGGTAGTTAAATATTGTGATAGATTTGACAAAATTAAAATATATATAGAAAAAGCATTAAAAAAATTATTTGATTTTTATTGAAATAAGGAAAATTGTTTGATTTTTCCTTTTTTAAAAGTAATAAAAATTATTGAATCCAATTAAATAAATAAGATATATTAATGACATGAAAGCTCATTCTATAAAAGGAAGAAAAAATTGAGCGATATGAAGTCCAATAATTAATGCCACTTTTAAAATGCATGAAAAACTGTCCTTTTTTTTTACCTTAGTAATTATATATAGGGGATTTCTTATGATGGAATTCATATTACTGGTTTAGGTCTGAAACCTGCCTTTTTACCTGTACAAAATTGAATAATATATTTTTATCTGTATAAGTTACTAAGCAGAATTATTCCAAATTATTTTTCTGGAGCCACTGTGACCTGTTGGTAAGGCCTCGGCTTCGGAATTGGAGGGTTTCAGGTTCGAGACCAGATTCCACCGAAGAACTGTAGTGTAAGTGGGTCTGGTGCACGTTAATTCCAACACGAACTATTATTTGTGTCCTCAATTTTTTATAATATTTTTCATTTTTTACGTTTATCATAACCGAATGCTTGTTATTTGAAAATAGTTTTAATTATCATATATAATAGACACTTAATATAATGATAGCTTTTAAGTACTAGTAGCTCTTTGTAGTACTTAATGGAAATAAGTAGTAAAGAAAAGTTAATTTTATCTAACAGGACATTCTGCAGTAGTTTTACGTTGACACTAAAATTATATTCAAAAATTTCTCCTATGATGTCGTTGTTTCTAATTTTGATAGCCTAACTAATACTGAAAATCTAACTAATCAATCCAAACCAGTATTTTACACATTTTTTAAATTTCAAAATAATTGAATCAAAATGTTGGATTGTTCACGATAGCCTTACTTCCTATCCTGGACATACTTCCAGTATTATTTTGTATATTGATTACCAGAGCGATAAGTAGTTGAATTGATATGATATATTATTGCGTTAGCCTTATATGTTATTACCATAATCATTTTGCTTTATTTATTTTAGATTAAGGGCTATTTTAATTATTTATATCTTCGAACAAATATATTTTACTTTCGGTAATAAATATTAATTGAAAGTACATTTTCTTTTAAGGCATTTATGAGTTAAACATTACAAATATTGCAGTAAAAAATGTACTAATCCTAGACTTTTAAGAAATATTTTATGGTTAATATCTCGATAGTTTAATGGCATTGTTAAATCCTTCCTTTGCAAATTGAAGGTTCCGTTCATCATATCCAAATAGCTTTATAAAATCATGTAAATTCTAAAATATGTTGTCTATGTAGGTAACTATAGATTTTAATATGGACTATTGTTCATATTATTTTAGTTAAGCGGACTTATAAGTTGCTAAATGTTTCTGCAAATTTTTGCTTTAACATGTATTCTCTATCATTCATTACATTTTTTCAGTACATAAAACTATAATAATAAGCAAAATATTAACTAAATTTACATGTTCATTTCCCAAGATAAATAAATGGTTTATAACATGTTAGAAAAGATAACTCATCAGAAAATGGTTTTCGTATTTTGTGGAAACCGAGTTATGATGCCATGTAGGAGAGGATGTTTTGCAATATTTCCATTAATCTGTATTGCCCCATGTTATTAATCTTATTAATCCTTTTTAGCTTCTAAAATTGTGAATTTCTATAACTTTTAAATTAGAGGGCTTATATTATTTTGGAAATTTATTGCTCTTTTAGTTCATATTAAAGATAATAAACATCTGCGATAATAAAACATAATATTTAAGTGCTTTTATGTTTTTGATGTTATTGTGATCTTGATTTAAAAATAAATTTTAAGATCATATAAATTGAATAACTAATCAAATACGTCCTAAACTAAGAGATCAATGGCAGTGTTTTGTCTGCATTTCTTAAGTTTTCCTTTATTCATAAATTGTTCCAGTCTCATAATAAGCATGTCTTTTTCAAAATTAAAATCACTATTTAATTACTCATACTAAAATATAACAGGCGATTAAGCACTTTTATTTAGAAAGCTATGTACCAACCAATTGTGAGAGTCGAGAAAAGAACATTCAGGCAACTCATAATCTTGATACTCACAACTAATATCAAGCTTGACAGAAGCCGTGACGGGTGCAGTGAGGTTGGTGTTTGAGGCCTGGCAGGTGATTTCTGTGAGCAAGTCCTCCCTCTTGAGTATATCGATGACCATCTCTGTTCGGACGACGCCCCTCTCCGGGTCCGACTCGGAGAATTGATCTGGAATCTCCGCCCGCACTCGCCTCCATGACACCACTGGCAGGGGCCGACCTGGAAAACAATCGATAAGCAAAGTCAGAGAGGGAAGAGGTTTTCGATGTAGCCCCTGTCATAAAATTCTGACAGGGGATTCAATTTTGTGCCCGCTCGCTGATGCTCAAGGCACTGAGAGGAATTGTATACCAAGCAGGTCCATTCTATATTTGAATCAAAAGAACTGGAAAAGACCTTTAAAGTACACTTAAGGGGCAAAAAAATGTAACCCTTCGAGAAATTAAGACTAATGAATTCAAAACTTTATCTTTCGTTTAAAAAAATAAAAAGAAGTCAGAAGATAAGTTTAGAATAAGCTGGAAACACGCCATATATTTTACAATCCTCAACTAAAAGGATTCTATACAAAAAAAAAGTTAGTCTATATAAGTATAGTCTATGAAAAAATATGGTCTATCTATGCCATAACCGCAAGAAATATGGCAAAATCATCTATTTTAGACCAAGATAGAGACACGAGTCATTTGGGGAAGGGATATTTAACTAAAGAATAAACTGGCTTTGAATCAAAAGGTAAAAGAAGATATTTAATTTAAGTCAAGAAATGAATAATATAATTGTATAATAATTTTATGGGGGACATTTCATCTAAATAAAATCTATCTATTCCTTCACTAGATTAAATAGGCAAAGTACTCTTATGCATTATTAATAAAAAAAATGTAGAAATAAGTGACAGGACTTGACCTCCGTTTACATTAGACAGCAATCGTGAAAGTAATTCCATTAAGTATTTTAACTATAAAATAGCTATCTTTTATTGGAATGTTGCTATCTTTTATTGGACTCGGGTATCATAAAGTGCTTCATAAATCGAACTGTTCAGAAACATGGAGTTATGCTATATTGCCAGAAAAAAAAGTTCAGAAAGGAATTATAACACCTATGATTCCCATAAAATGGAATTGAACGGAGTAAGTCAAGACAAATAAACAAATAAAGGATATTAAAAACATCAAATATTTCTTGAAAATGGGAGCAGAAATGGTAGAACGCATAAAAAATTAAATATGACTTCATAGTTTTTTTTGGGGGGGGAGGGTATGAATTTTAGATATTTTTTGTTTTAATTGTGTTAATTAATTAAATTTAATTTTCATTACTCACGTTTTCAGACGATTATATTGTTGTACTGGTTTCACATCAGTGTATTTCAATCATAAACAATCCCTAATAAAAATGTTTATGTTGAAAGATTCCTCGTTCCTTTCTGTAATGATCATATTCATTAAGTTTACAATTTATTATTGGCATTATCTCACTTTTAAAATTTGATAATACTTGCAATGGTATTTTTTAGTTACAATTTCATCATAAAAACTCACAAATAAAATTGCTTCGATAGCATATTTTAAAAGAGAACCTACCCAGAACTAGCAAAATTTTTTATAATTGTTGAATTTGCAATTTAAAAACTTATCACTTTTTTCTCTTCCTTTTTTAAAACTATTCTAAAATAACAACATGTTATTTATTCAAATTTCTTTAAAACTTTACCACTGGTTATTAATTATGCAATGGATTCCATATCAAATAATTTTTACATGAAATATCAGATATAGGTTTCTTATGCAAGCAAAAAGCATAAATTCTATCAAATTCTTGATTTTTTTTCTATACTGCTTCTGTTTCTAATGCGCGTAATAAATATATATATTCAAGCCATCAGTATATTTTCAATTAAATCTGTGCTGAAGAAATAGCACAATACATTATATTGTTTTTTTAATATCATTGGCAGACGTTTCGAGGCATTTTTTTAGCTAGATAAAGCATAAAAGTAAGCTAAAAGTAAACGCTCTTTTGCGGCCTAATGGAACCTCCACATATGATGGGAAATGAAGGGCTTTTCCCCTCCTAAGCACATAGAACTTGATGGATGTGCTCATTAAGCCCCTTTGATGATATTCTTTTGAGGGAAGGACTCAGAACATCATAAAATAATAAAATTTCTTTTTGTGAATGACTCTGCCATAAAATCTGCGGCAATCCACATCATTTGTTCATTATTTTTGGGGTACCATTCCTACTGGATTTTGTAAAAGTTAAAGATATATAATAAAAATAATGTATAATATTTATCGTAATATATTGTAGAGTTTCTATTCAACTAGCTTCCATTTAATGAGGCTTTCTATTTAACGAAATAATATATAACATTTAATTTCGAACGATACATGCTTTTTTACTCTCCATAATAAGAGAGATGATTTCCATTTTCACGAAGTTTCCACAATTAAACATTTTTGTTTTTAGTATTTTGTGATTACGCTGAAATTCGCCGAAATGAAACCCAATAATTATTAATTGTCATAACAACGTATTGCGTCCTATATTATAGTATATTTACGCAATAAAGAGAAGTATGTTTTAAACAGGACTGTATGATGCAGAAGGGATAAATATGTAAATTACATTCGAGTAATTAAATTACATTTAACACAAGATTTAGTTATAAGTATGTCTAAGTAAGATGCATTTTTTTTCAAAACGTTTGCGCATTTCTTGTTTGTGTACTAAGTGCTCAAAATTCCTGACAGAAAATGACAGAATTTGACAGAAATTCTTTGCATTTTTAAAGCCATTTGAAATTATAGCTAAAGATATATGTGTTCTTTAAGAAGGACGCCTTTTTTCAAGGAAATATACGATTTTTAAGAATGATATATAACTTTAAGCGGTACTATGACGATGTTGAAAATGATTCTGCAATTGTTCAGCATAAGAGTAATTTGAAGGAAAAAAAGTAGTGGAAAATGTTCTCATATGAAGACATCCATTAAATGAGTAACGCAAAATGAGGAGATATAAACATTCATCAAAGCATCGACGCTCTGATCTAATGATCCCACAAAAGACTAGATAATTTTTTTATTAAAATGGGTAGCCAGCTATTTTTTTTCTAGAACTATATATCTAAATACATTTTTAAATTGAATTTGATCATAGCCATAAAAGAAAACATATTGAGAAGAAGTGCACATGTTTCAGAAGAGATGCGTGTAAAATGGGAACAAATCAGTGACATTGTTTGGGCGAATAAATCTTTATTACAGAAACGAAATCTCTATACATAAAACGCTGACGTACTTGGAGCAGAAATTCCGCTTAATGTGAATGACAGCAAACAAATGTAAACAATTCATCATACGGATTTGAGACTGCTTTACTGAAAGTTTTTACATCTGCATTGAATCCAATGATTCGTGTAGCTAATTAATAGAGCTGCAAAATACTATAAGAATACTCTGGAGAGGGTTGGCTGAGTCACCAAAAAGTACACTCAGTTAGAGGAAAGCTGATATAAAAAAAAATCAAGAAATAGGGTTCAAACTGAGAGTTTAATGGAGCGCAAAGATGGGCTTACCCATTTCAAAAAAAGTAATCGTTATAGTTTTCCTAAGGAAATTGATGTTCATATCTTCCGAAACAATTATTTTTTTAAAATAATCTTTATATCATATTTAGATTCAGAACATTGTCTTTTAAATAATGTTTATTTCATTTCTGTACAATATTTTCCCTTAAATTAAATTATATTTTATTTCAGTTTAATGCAATATTCTTAACAATGTTTTAAAATGCTTCTATGCAATACAAGGTCACTCATCAAAACATTCAGTCCTGTGTTTTTTCCAAAAATTAACTATATAATAGGATTTTCTCTTATGCTTTTAATTTTGCAGAAATTGGTTTAATTAATTTTAAAGTCCTATCAAACAATAGAGACTTTTCTTTAACTTTATTCCGTATTAATTATTTAGTTACAAAAAAAGTATATGTTCTAGGCAAAGAAATTTGTCGTCAAAGACAACTAGTTATTATTTAAATAATTACAGATTAAAACTTTACAATTAAAAGAAGATAAGCATTTAGGAGGAAGAAATAACAAAAATAACGGTTTTATGACTGCAAATTTCACTTGTAAAGAAAAATTAAATCCATTAATGATCGTTAACAGTAAGTACCTCAGATGTTCAAATGCTATTTATTTTGTCAATAAAGTGGCATTTATGACATTTATAACTCTTGTAGACAATCTATCAAAATTAAATAAATATTGGAAAATCCATGCTTCAAGACTGTGTCATTTATTAACAATAATCCAATATATCCACCAGATTGTAAGTAAAAATGTTATCGAATAACAGCAAGCTCTTCCTTGCCGACAAATAAGACTTCAACCATTAGAGGAAGAAATATAAATATTTCCTTAAGTGCATCATCGAAAAGCAACTATACAAAATGCCATTATTGTCTTGTAAATGACCATTGCATGTAAAATTGTGTTTATTTAAGGATCAGGATTTCAGAGATGAAGGAAATTCTCTAGTATGATGCGACTGTATCCGGTGTAAAAAATGTTTTGACAAAAATGGTTTCAAAAATACTGCTTGATGACAACGAATCAAATTGCTTGGCAAATTAGTAAAAAAAATATAGGCAGCAACTGAAATACATAAGAGATTTTGGAGAAAGTAAAAAGTTGTCTTATGTTTTCTATTTTTGATGAACACATTGTTCTTAGTGTATATACTATGCATCATAACTTACTAAATTAATTACGAACCAATAGTGAGAGATGAAGATTATTATAAAGGAGTAATTGTAATCATCTTCCCATTTTGAAATGCCAACAATATTTCTGCTGTGTTTGGGGATTACTATTTCAAGAAAATGTCACAGATGAAACGTTTTAATATTAACTAAAGTATGAATTTTTTTAAATATGTATTTATCGCAATAAACATTTACAACACAGGTTAATTGCTGTGAATTTTTCACACACGAAATATGCAGGATGTATTGTAATCTTCAAAAAAAAATTTGAATTCAGCATTTTGACGAATCTGTATACATCAGGTCTTCCTGAATTCAGATATTTATAGCATTATACCTGTGAGTCAATTTGCCTGAGAACTCAAATAGGATTCAAGATATAGGTTGAACTTAGTTATATGAACTCAAGACCGAATTTGTAGATTTCAATGAAATTTTGAACGAAATCTATTTCTTGGAAGTCTGTCTGTTCGATTATAAGTGAATTCTATGAGTTAAAAACGGAACGAGGGGGTAGATGAAGATGATGTCGTGTCCGCGTTTCAATGGAAAAGAGAGTGCAGTAGCTTCTGATGGTAAGAAGTCCTAGCTCTTATGAAGGTCACACTCACACTTTCGCTTGCACAACTCCTTTTTACAGGAGGGAGGGCTTTCACACACCTCACAGATATAACAAAGGGTGAAGAACAGCCATTCCCGAACCGGGGCACCCAGATCACGGGGAAAACGCTCTACCACTATGCCAAGACGCCGGTATTTAGGTTAATAAGAAGTTTTAGTATCTAAAATATAAATTTTAATCAAATGTTGAACCAAATCTGCCAAACGTTTGACAATCTGTGGGCTTTTTTTTGTAATAAATCTAAACGCAATAACTCAGTAATACCGTATGTGTATGTCAAATTTTCGTTTTATTAGGACGGTAAAAAGGCGTTAAAAATGCATGTTCGCAGTATCCTTTCATTAAAACTGTTAAATGCACGCCAAATATTTCTACACCGTAGCTATTGGTAACTATCGCATGCAAGACATTTGTGGATTTATCCAAGATTCATAATTTTGTACGGAAAGAGAGGGGCAAGAAATTAATCTCAGAGTGTGTGAGAAACTTTCAGGAAGACCACTCTTACAGGTTTTAATTGCTCTCACTGCTTATAAGATTTAAATATTTGCCTTTATTTGCTTTCTCAGTCATTTTCATTTTTACAACGAACATATAAATGAAAATAACTGCGGAAAGTAACTTTAACATTGGAAAAAGAGCACAAATGATAGAAGTGATTAAACAGTGAATCAGGTTTGAGATTTTCGCGAAGAATAAAAGGAATTAATACAGATTTTATTTAAATTAACTTTCAAAAATTGATTCAAAATAGTATATATATATACATAAAAATATAACTGTCACTGAAAAGAAAATATTTAGTAATTTTGGATGGTGTAAAGACAGATTTTGATAATTTTTTGTTCCAATGTTCCGACGAATAAACATAAAATATTTTTACCTCGATCTGACCCCATCCTATTAAAGAGAGTATGAACTTTTTAATAGCGCAATTCATTATTCTTAATGCAAATAAACGTATATGCCAAAGTTTGAATTTTTTCGGATGTGTTGAATTATTTAAAAAAAAATACGCAACCAAAGAAATAGAAATGCCATTTTATATACAAGAATTTATAATTTCTGAAATCTGCACACAATGTATGTCGAGGAATTCATATGATTATTCCTCATAGAAAGATTTCAAAATTTCAAGAAAATATAAATAACCACTTTCAAATATTCCAAAGCTTGATTCGGTCTAGAGCAATATCGTTTAAAATATTTTCCTTTTGTGAAAGGTTCAGAAGATTCAAACTGCGATTTAACTCACTTTCCCCTTTGGTTCCAAAGTATTACTTTCATCACCACAAATATCAAGACTTGGAAAATGAAATTCCTGCTCTCCGGAATTCTCTAAAACATGAAAGCAAAGTTTCAACGACAAAGGGAAATCATATATCACATGGAAGCATAAGGAAACGTTAGCGTCAACAACCTGTTTGAGAATAATAACCATTATCATTTCTCTTTCAAGTTCCCTCATAAGAGATCGCTTGGGCTTGTCCCTGTATTCGACTGTCACCGCTGATGTGTCATTGTTAGACAAGAGCAGACGACATGCTGGGGGTGGAATGCTCTCTTGTAGCACACACGCGGAAGCGATTCAAGGGAAATGGGATATTTCCATACATCCCCTCCTCTATCAATTTTAGGCGTTCTGGGGTGAAAAAAATGAGATGACAACTGCACAATTCTTTGCTTCGCTTTCCTTGGAAGACGAAAGGAAAAAAATATGGAAGTAAAAGAACACACCATGAGAGGAAAAATTCCGAACAAATTGCTTTTTGCTGCTCCACTGAATTTGAAAGCAAAAGATAAAAAATAAAGCATGAAATGTCGAACGTATGCAAGGAGGCTACTTTTGGCGTGGATTTTTCAGTTTGCAACACAGTGGGATTTGCATTTTCCCAGACACGTGTAAGTTGGCAACATGGGACCTTCTTTTTTTGCAATTTTTTGCCCTTATTATATTTTTTCCCCTTCCTTTCCACCCATTATCACCAAGGAGTAGAAATAAGCATGGAGTGGTTTGATTCGATTTTCTGTTGCAAAGCGTTGCTGAAAACAGCAGACATCAAGTTAAAAGCAAAAGTTAGACTATTTGAAGTGGAATCACGTAAATTTATACCAAAGTTTTCTTCGTATTCAGTTTCAGTGTGAAATCCTGGTTTTATTCCAGTTTGAAAAATGTCGTATATAAACTCATGTATTGACATAGCTCAATTTTTAATTCAAATAGATATTTTACATAAAATGTTTAAAGGTGACAATTTTAAATAAAACACAAAATCTTGTTCTATATTTTTTCAGCTAAAATTTAGTTTTAATGGGATTTTTAGCGTATTTAATTATATAATAATGGTTTTTATGTTTCAACAATTATTGACTTCTACATAAAATTGTAAACAATGTATAAAAAGTATTTTTTGTTAAAAAATTCGGCACAGTTAGATATCTTATTTTTTATTAGAAAGTTTGAAATGCATTTTCAACTAGACAAATCAGTCAACCAATATCTAGGGAATAATTAAATCCACAGTATTGAAGAATGTCGGCTTATGCTTTTCAAAGTGGTCTTGAAGTAGATTAATTCTGAGATAGCTTTTTAATCTTTAATCCCCTGTGTCAAGATTTAACTTAATTTCATTAGGAAGGGCATATATTTATATTTCGATTTGAGGATAACCAAGAAACTCTTCAACATCTTAACCGAAAATAACTAGGGAAATTGAATTTTGTTTTGAAACTTTCTTTGAAATAATATTATTTAAAAACACTGATCGAATAGAGCACATAACTTTTTTTCTCACAGGCGTACCTCAACAGAACATATCAGATAATCAGACAGAAAAGAGTAGGTGAAATAAGATTTTCTTCTTATTAGAATTTAGAACAACTAATTTTTCTAATTTTGCTTCAGATTCGGGAAACACACAAAAGCAATCAGTTGCCAGAAATTTCACTAAAAATAAAGTTATATGCTATAATTACAATTTGCAGACTCAATTATAAGAGCATTTACTGTAGATATTTATTAAAATAAAGAAATAAGATGTATCACTGTTAAAATAAAAAAATAATAATAAAAGGGTTGAAAAAGTGAAAAACTGTTATAGATTTTTTGAATCTTATGTTAAATCCAACAACATAAAAGGAAAAAGGAAATCCGATATATATTTTACAAATTTTGAGAAAATATTATTTAAAAAGTTTGTAAGAATTGTGTTTCTTATAGGTTATAAGATATAGCGTATATAAAACGAAGCATAACATAACAGCCATTGGCTGAAAACCCAATTTGGTGGACAGATAAATTAGAAATAGAAAAGAAAAGAATTAAGGCATTGAGACGAAGGGTTCAAAGGTCAAGTTCAGAGGAAAGAACAGAAAAAATATTTGCAGCGGAAAAATATATGAAGAAAGTCAAGAGAGCCAAAATCGTTGGTTGGAAAGATCTTTGCACTGAAGCTGCAAAGCCATATGAGAAACATTTTAAAGCTTCCTTAAGGTAAACAATCCATCCATATCAACTAGCAGTCGCTCAATATAAATCCAGAAGGAGGACACCAGCAAATAGCTCAGGATATATTAGAACAAATTTTTCCATTCCCAAATTCAACTCCGTATTTAACACATGGAATCACCACCACACCTAATGATTGCCCTTTCAATGAAAAAAAAATAGCACACGTCATTGATAATCTCCCTCACGGAAACTCATAGCACCAGGACATGACGGCATTGATAATCTAATTCTAAAAACAATAAACAAAAATTTTCTGACCCTTTTCAAAGAATATTTTAATAAATGTCTTTCACTAGAAATATTCCCCGATCCATTTAAAATAAACAATATCATCCTATTTCAAAAAAACTGGAGGGGACCCTAAACTAGCCACATCGTTCAGACCAAAGCTCTCTTGCCTACTATAGGAAAAGTTCTAGAAAGATTCTCACACGGCGTCTTATTTATTTTCTAGAATAAAATAAACTCATTAACCATATCCAGTTTGTATTCCGTGAAAGAAAATCCATAGATGCTTCTGTTAAAAAGCTTGTAGAAAAAATTTATGATGGAAAAAAGGAAAAACACCATATTCTGGTTCTTTTAGTAGACATCAGAGGGGCATTTGATAATATCCAACACCGTTCAACAGTCAAATATTTAAATTAACTCCAATGACCTCAAAATTTAAGAAACATTTTTGAAAACTTGGTACATTCCAGAAAAGTAATCCTCAACACACAAGAAGGCTGGTCCATAAGAGAACAGAAGCAAGGCTGCCCCCAAGGATCATGCAGTTATCCAGCTCTATGGAACTTGGTGGCGAACGATCTACTTTATAAAATCTGGCTTACCCATACAACTATCCAAGCATTCACCGATGATTTTGTTCTGGTCATTAAAGCCAAAACGAAAGAAAATCTGAGACAAAATACCCAAGAATCAATAGCGCAATTCATATCCTCGGCTGACATAAACAATTTAGAAGTGTCCACATTCTAACTTTATTCTGTTTAGTAAATGGGCAATTTGACCCAGAATCTATTGGCAGGGAGAAAGAATAAAGCAGACACACGCCATTAAATACCTAGTTGTCCATATTGATGATAATTTGAATTGGAACACCTCAAGCATTTAGCCTTGAAAGCGCAACAACAACAATTCAATTTTCTCAAAATAGCTGGCAAACCCCAGTGAATAACAGTTCGACACAGAAAGATTTTGTATAAGACAGTTATTGAAAGGATGCTTGCACACGGAGCAAGAGTTTGGTGCCTCCACCCAACGATTAGATTAGCAAGAAAGCTCTCTTCCATTCAAAGAGGCCTTCTGTTAGCAATTAAGGGAGCATACAAAACCACGCCTACTGCAGCACTTCAGGTTATCATCGACTTGCCACTATTTCATCTGCAGCTTCAGATGATGGCAAGAATGACTGAACTGTACAGATTGGAATCGTACATTCGTACATGATTCGTATATCAGCCCAAACGAGTATGGACACAGAGCTACGGGCTGGACTTCACATCCTTCCAAACATCTCCAAGCACATCAAATTTCATTGGAAGACGGAGGGTCTCAGAATTTAGTACTCGGGATCTATGCCGATGAATCAAAATCCTCAGCAGGAGTTGGGGCTGCATTTTGTGTCGTGCAGGATGCAGTAAATATACACCAGTGGTCAACCAGTATATTGAAAGAAAACACGGTCTTCCAAGCTGAATTACTTTCACTCAATAGATCAGTCAAATAAGCAACATCTTTCAATCAGTCAAATAAGCAACATCTTTCATCTTTCAACATCAACAACAATAAATCAAGTATATAAGCCTCAAGTTCTCCAAAATCCAATAGCCAATTGGCAAGAGATACATTCAAAATTCTTCTTGTAAATCCTCACATTAAACTCTCATGGATCAAGGCACATGTAGGATATGACGGGAATGAAACGACGAACAAACTAGCCAAAGCAGCGGCTAATGCTAATCAAGATCGGAATGTAATGAAGCTTCCAAGATGTCATATGAAGAACATCCTCCAAACCGAGATGATGTCAAGATGACAAAAGGAATGGGAAGAAGACGAAATAGGCCGGTCCACCTTCAATATAATACCAAAAGTTTCTCTTTACACAGCCAGCCGAAACCGAGCGGATGTCCTTTTCTTCACTGGACTTCTCCTTCCCGACATACCTATACATATTTCATCTGGCCAACTTTCCTTACTGTAGCTGTGGGGAGATAGGATCCCCAATTCACTATGCCACCGAATGCCTACGGGCTCTCTCATGGCACATGAGAAAGTCAGAAAAAAATATCGAGGAAGAATGGTGCATGAAATTTGCATCGAATAACCTTTCACACGGCAAAATACACTCCATAGCAAAACATATTCATACATACCAAGACCTCTTCAAGTCTACATAATAGCTGAGACCAAAATGCCACTTGTCCAAATCAGCCAAAATCACAACTTCAAAAGTTCAGTTATCACGAAGGAAATCAAAACCACAGGACTCAGGCGGACGCTACAGATTTCTGACTATTCAGTGATTGTTTATATGCTTATACATGCTTATATATGTCATACATGTCATGTTTCGTTCTTCTCAGTTAGTAATCTCATTTCCCTGTAAGTGCAACTCAAAGTGACCATATGTTTAAGTATTCTTGCCCCCTCCTTCCAGTTATTACTTCACCAAAAAATTAAATACAGTCTTGTATGATTTGACACAGATGGGATTCTCTCTGGAGAGCCCTGGATGATCTGTCGTCTCTTTCTTTCTTTCAATACTTTTCTTTCTATCTTTTCCCCATCCATCTTGTGCTCATCCAACTGGTTAGATAACTTAATGTTATGCGCACCGGGGGCACATGATGTTATATAAAACGAACGTTATGTTATATAAAACAAAAAAGAGAAATATTCGAAATAATAATAAAATTCGTTTCATATTTACAGCTTTGACTGAAGTGTCTATGGACAATATTTCTCCTTTTATCTCGTAACTATAGATATGTAAAATTTTTAAAATTCCCAAAGATCTACTGCTTATGAAAACAGATAACTAAAGTTTTATAATAAAAGAATTAATATACTATTTTAGCTATTCTCCTATTACAAATGCAGTCATATTGCGTTATATATGGTTTAAAGGAATTTTCTTTAGAATTCGGATTTTGTTTTGAAAAGTATCTTAAAACATAATTCCTTTTCTTTTACTATCGATTCATAATTTATTAACTATAAAATTTTCATACAGAATTACAAATTGTCTTTCATACAGAAATCTTTTTCTGCCTGGTAAAATTTTCAAATAGGAAAATTAAATTGTTGACTGAATGATGGGATTGAAGTTATAATAATAATGATAATAAAATATCTGTCCCCCGATTATCATGAAGATTTAATACAATTGCTTTTGATAAAAGGATGAAATATTAAATTTTAATTTTCCAGTTTTAAGCATTTACAGAGAATATGGAGGAAATTTAGGGAAATCTTTCTCTAGGGGCTAGAAAAAAATAAGATTGTTCAATTATATTGTCATTTATGGTATTTTTCGGAGAAAAAGCATTAATAATATGCATATTTCAAATCTATTTATAATTTAATTTCTTATTATCGTCCTTTTTACTAAACATATATTTATATTACATTTAAACCTTTTGCTAATCATAATATTATTAACGATTTTTAATATCTTTTCACTGATTAGATATTTTCATTTTCAGGATGAATTTTACGGATAGTTCTAATGGATGCTGAATGGAGTCTAGGTTATTAACACTTCAACCTTGGCTGCTAACATGGTGATCTTTGGTCAGCTTGGCGAATAATTTCGTTATAAAAATGAAAACTCCAGCTACTTCTTGAATTTCGGCAATTTCTTGATTAGGATTGAAGATACGATATCCTTCTAAGGGCACTTTAATGTTGTCATGGGATCTATGAAAGCAAAGGCACACAGATAAGAAGTCATGAGGAGGAGTAGTTTACAGTTTAGATGAGTGAAAAGTTATTGGATGAATTTTCCCTTAGCGATGTTGATCTCCAATTGAATCCTGTATTAGCACTTTGGGTTGCTGCAATTATTTAATAGTGACTTTATGCTTCAGTGCTGCATTTCTTTGTTGATAAATTAGTAAACCTGAATATAAAAAGTCCTATATCTTCCTGAATTTATCAATTGCAGAAGATTAGGTGATAAAATTGAATACATTTCGAATTTGAAACTTTGTCTTATGTGTAAGCGCATTTACGCATGCTGTCTTAATTCCTTAACTTTGCCATTGGTAATTATAAACAAAGCAATTGATAATTATAGAAAAGCCTCAGTTTAAAAATTTGATTCATTTGAGTTTTAAATGCATTCAAAAAGAAATTACTTTTTTTAGAGAAATTAATGTGAAGCTTGTTTAATTTATTCCTCGATACAAGATATTTTCTTAATTGAAAATTAATATCACTAATTTATGTATAAGCCTTTTATAAGAAAACGATTGCGTTTCTCTCGAAAAAGTGAAACACAATATAAAATAAGTTATATATATCGGCAAAAAATATATGTTGCAACAAAACGAGTACGAAGAGATTTTATCAATACAAAAGAAAGACTTTAAAAAAGATAAAAACCATCGTTTTAAAGAAGGGTCTTTTCTTGATTTCTTTAGACACCCACGCTTGTTCAAATAGAAAGGACCACTGACTTTCTACTCAAAATATTGTGAATGATTATCACTATATTAACAAAAAAATTACATGTCGGAATGTTACAGGTGTTGAATATTAATTGTGCATCCCTGAAATCTTGGTATAGTGAGCTATCCTAGGAGCCTTATACTAGTAAAATTCTTTTAGAATTAAAGTTTTTCTTAATCCCAACTTTCTTATAAACGTACTTTTAGATATTCTTCTAAAGATAGAAATGTACTACATATCCAAATTACACAACAGATGGTAGCGCCATATGTTGTGTAATTTAATGTATGTAGCAGTTGTCATCTTATAATCTTTTAAAAATATTTTTTAATATGATTTTATAATTTATTACATTTTTTAATCTGTTATTTATAATTAATATATTAAAATATATACAGTTGCAATATTTTAGCTTTCGGATATTTTATAGCGTTAGAAATCTTAAAATCTTATGTTACAAACATTAATAATAATAATTATAATATAATTTTGTTATTATTGTGTCTGTTTACGAGTCTCAATGAATGTCAAATTTATTACGATATTATTAAATTGTGACTTTGTACCAACGTTTAATTATTTGGGAAGATAAATATTTAATCCCATTTTTGAACACCTGTGGATAGCTGGAGGATACAGAAATTGCGTATCAGCTGGATGATACAGAGTAAATGCAAACGAAGATACAAAATGGCATTTTTTGAAGTTAATGCTGAAACAGTTCTTTATTTATTTTAACTTATTGATTGTGCATCCATAATAAGATTATTGATAACCTTGGGCTATGAATAATTTTCTTTTCAACTACTTAATTCGATAAACTTCTAGTTCCCAAATTTTATCATGAATGATTTTGTCCTTTCTGAATCGAGATTTGGATTTCTTTTACAAAAGAATTACCAAATTTAATTTTAGTCTACTCAGCAATAAACATTGCAACATTGGATGAAAGAATTTTAAGATTCTAAACTGAATAAATTCATAGCTATCAGGTTATTTATATACGCTATATTACTTTATTTTAGGAAATAGGGAAATTTCCTTAATATAAATGTCTCATCGTTTTTTGATTCTGAAGGCCTTATTGTTTTTGATAAATTTTTAAGGGACTTTTACTTAATTTAAATCTTATTTTTTTTTTCAAATTTGGTTCTTTACTTAAATTAAGTTTAAACATCTTGTTCTAAAGCAATACTAGAACTATTTTGAGACTGTTCTCGTACTTTTGAACAGCGAAGACCAGGAACGAGAACGACACCTAAATCTCTAAAGCAAAAATGATCTGTACTTTTTGTCTTTATTTGATGCCATCTTGACTTTGGATATTAGCGAAATGTTAGCATATTTTGAGAAATATTCTAACTTGTTGTTTTTGAAAAAAAAATTCTGTTAAAATATGATTTACAATATTCATTCCTCTAAGCAACAATATTATTTAAAAAAATAAAGAAATCGTGACATTAGGAATATAACAATAGCCGGGTAATATATGAATAAGATAAGCAAAATTTTGACTTATTCATAGATAATTATTGGAAATATTATCTCATACAAATGATTTTTACAACATCCTATTAAAATATCTTTTTATTGACATGAATTGAAGAGTTGCCACATTTGTTGTATAATATTGATGTTATAAACGAATAAAAGAAAATTAAAAAGAAAAAAATTGGATTTTTTTAAGTCTAAAAATTAAGTGAAACATTAATCAATTAACAATTAAGCAAGATTGAATTTCGGTTTTTCTCCCTTATCTTCCGCAAATGTTATATAAGGGTATATTTTTATACTAAAGCATAAACATTTTTATACTATAATTAAAAATAATAGAGATTCAATGATTCCAATTACTTTATTACACAATTATTTTTCTATTATAAATATATTTTGCAAAATTAGCCTTATACAAGAATAATATAGTTTTTATTCTACTGAAATATTGTAGACTATATGCTTATTCAATGCTATTATTAAACTGCTTACTCTTACCATCATTTAAATAATGATTAAAAAACTGTTGTTTAACATCAGTTCCAAGGTCATTTCTTTATTCCACTTTAATTTTATGGAATAAGTATTATTTTGTACAGATATGAAATTATTTGCTTTTTGAAGAATGTTTTAAAAATAATTTAGGTTTCCTTTGCATTTTATATTCATATATTTAATTGTGTCTTATACTTCAGCCCTTTTAATTTTTAATGATCTCTCATTCATAAAGGATTTTATACCACGGTTCTTAACTTGAGTATTTTGAATAAAAATTTACATCATTTTATTTAATGACCTTTGGTTTAGTTTTTATTGTATTGTGCTACATATTTTCATTTGGTTTCAAAGTAATACTTTTTTAAATGGACTTTCATAACATTGCATTCAAAGTATAGAATAAAGGTGACTTTTCTAATTCCTAGTATCCGCGATACCGATTATAAATTTTCTAACGGATGACTTGATCACTATTAGTACCGAATATTGTGATATATATATATATATATATAT
>JAPMOR010020145.1:187340-233584 GCA_026543865.1 Argiope aurantia
TTTCTAATTTTTAATTAATTACCGTTACAATTTAACTTCAGAATTCCAAACTGATATGAAATCTTTGCAGTTTGCTTACGTCTATATGTTGATATTCTTTACTTTTGTATATTTAGATGTATGCCAATTATTCAATCATCTGTAAGCATTAATTGTATTTGATTTATTTTATTGTGTCTATAAATAATTTTTTTGTATAATAATTAATTTTTGAGGCATATCAAGTGCGCGTACAGCGGGTAATGTTTTTATGGGCAACTTTCAATTCAGTACGCAAATAAATTTATTTTGAATTCAATTAATTAATCACTGTGAGGGAATCGAAATTTTCATTAAATATCAAATTTTTGAAGTAATACACTATATCATGCAAATATATCAATAAAAATACGTGCGTGGCCGAAATAGCCTGGTAGGTAGTGCGTTGGATTCGCATCTCTTGGGTTGCGATTTCAAACCCCGCCGATCGAAGACTCTACGTGTATGTGATGGATGGTGCACGTATAAATCTGTCGTAGTCGCAAAGTCCTCTATGGCGAGAGTAATATCTCTGGGGGTACTGGTTCAGTGGTGACCGTTCGCTGATTCAGGTCTAATTCAGTTCTTTGCATAAGGAAATCTAAAATGATGACTAGTGCATAAATATTTATTCATATGAAATGTAACTAATTTTCCTGGACGTACAATGGAACAAAGAAAGATCCTTAAGGTTATAGACCAGATAATTTAATTTATGTTTGGTGGAACATTCAGAATAGCAAGTATTCAACGTTGAGCATTATTACTCCTGCCATTTTTTGTAAGCATTAAAAAATAAAATTGACAAGTTGGCCAATTTATTACAGAATATTGTCATCAAAAGATCTAAGGACTTACTATTGATAGGTAAGTTCTCTATGGTATATACTAACGTTAGATATTTTTTCAACTTTTCTCATCTATCGATTTTGCAAGGGAGTTTAGGCTTTTATAAATTTATTTCAATCTTATAAATTGCAAAGGAAGGATTTTGAATAAATGCATTCTATATTGATTGTTATCTCTCAAGAAAAATAATATTCTTGGAGGAACAACCTGGTCGCTCAAGACGCAAGTAAATCCTAATCATTTCTTTTTATCAACAAATTTTAATTCATCTAGCATTTAGTTGGATTTAATTTTGTCGTGCAATGGAAATGTTCTTGTATCTCCATAAGGAAGGTTCAGGTACAAGGAACAAGTCATGTGCAAGGTTACTAAATGAACATTATTTAATGTTAAATACAATCTGAAGCTTAAAATTACTTGGATGAAAAAACCGTGAAGATTAAATTAATCTGAAACAAAATCAATATTCTTATAAGTTGGTCACCGACTAGTTGGTGATAAAAGTTATTTATTAATTTAATATTAGTAATAATGGCTACAAATGATAAGAAAATAAATATTTTATTATCATAATATTTCGCAGTTTGATAAATTATTAGCAAATAATTTTTTTCTAGGATAATCAATACTTTATGAAATTATAAGAGAAAATTAAAATTTCAATTTAGAAAGCAAATATACAAATTAATTACAGGATGCCTAAAAGGTATTTTTGTCTATAAAATTTAATTAAAAATGAATCAATTTTTTTGCAATAATTAAGAAAATATCAAAGTTCAATCATACAACGCCATGTAAAATGTTGAACAGTTTTCTATTTTAGAAAATTTTCTCTAACTGCATAAATCTTGTATATTTATCATGAATTATTATTGAAGATTTATATTCATTCCATCTTTAACAAAATTAAAGATTTAAATTCGAAATTTGTAACATTTTATCGGTTAAACCATATTGAAACGACGATATTAAGGATCTAATAACAACCAACATTCACTTCACAAAAATCCTTTATTTAATGAATAAGAATACATATTTGTTATTTTCTTATCTTCTAAATCTTGCAAAATAGCTTTTCGGGCTTAGTTTATTGGTAATTTAAATTACATATGGTTATAGTGTAAGAAATGCATTAAAACTGATAACATAATTTTTTGAGAAAAAGTGCACATTACTCTAGAGTTAATTATTATTAAATAAAATATGAATACGAAATAATATTTATAAATTAGTACGGAATAATGAAATACTTTCATATTGCTAGATATTACTAAGTAGTGACACCCTCCACAGTACCAGAAATAAAATAATTATTAGAAGAGTAACACATTGTGTTTCCATTTTATTACTACATCGTATTTTAATTTGATAAATATAAGGGATTGAACATAGAGTGAAGTTTTGAATAACGAAGAATATTTAAATTTTTCCTTAAACAACAAATTAAATGAGTTTGAGACGAAACAAATGCTTTGGATAAAAATTTCAGGGCATAAGAAATTAATAATTTGCTTAAAAATTAATTTCTTAAAACTATTTCAAATACAATTCAAAATACAAACAATCAATACATTTAGAATTCGCAATGCAACATTTGATTTGGGACAGAGAATCAATGAAAAACACAAACCAATTATGTAGAGAAAGGATTATCTAGACTTAATACTTTATCGAAAACAAGCCTTTAAAACAAATGGAATGCTTAGAAAAGCTGAATGAAATTTACATTATTTTTTTATTCAACCTTCTGTTTTGCCTTTTATCTGTTATTAGAAAAATGAATATATTTATTTCATCTAGACCTCTAAGAATTTCCTACCAGAGTCAGATTATTTTCCTATTCAATCACTATCTAATTAAAGTTATTTCAATACTAAATGATATGTGAGGAATATTTTACCTCACAAAAAATTGTTGTTATCTGCAACATTCAAAGTATTAGTTTCCAGAGAAATTTGACTAAATTATTTAAAGAATTCCATTATATAAGAAAAGTTTGAAAAACACTTTCATAAATTTTAATAATGGATTCTCTGAGATTGTAAATACTGTAAGGTGTTACTTTTCTTAATTTTATTCCTTCATCATGAATATTTGCGTAGTAAGAAATGTACATTTGCAAACTATGTTAAAAAAAATATGTTGAAAATAATTCCAAACAATGGAATTAACTGAAAAATTATATAAAAAAATAATTCTACATTTCCAAAAATAATTTGAAAATTAAAAGGCATACTTATTTACTAATGGAATTGAATTAATATGAAGTATATTAATAATTAGAATTATTTATCACTATTATTATTTAGTATATTAATTATTATTAGGCTGGAGTATATCAATATTATAAATCATTAAAATTTTTCGTAGAAAATTATAAATAGAGCAACGCCTTGAACATATTATGGAATGTTTTTTAATTGCAATGCAAAACAAATAAATTTTTTGAAATAATATTACAAGGGCGATAGTTATAGAATCATACATCAAAGTAAATCTAATTCGAATCCACAATATGAAAAGCATAGATCATAGATCAAAAGTATAGATATCAAGCATAAATCATAGATAAATAGCATAGAAATTTGATTACTGAATGATTTTTTTTTTTTGCATTTACACGATTTTTTTTATATTACATAGAGTTCCAAGTTATTATAAATTGATTAAAACGTTGTTATGGAAAAATAATGTGCAATTTTCATAAATAAATTGAATATTTGAATTGCATTCAATATCCACATGTATCTTATAAATATTTCATACCGCATCATATTATAAGATAATTCAATATAGAATTGTTAATTCGATTTTAATTAAGTATCTATTATTTTATTGTATTAGAATAAGATAATATAACGTAAGTCACAAAGTTCTCAAGAAATGTCTTGCAAAATCTAAAAGTTACTCAACTGCATCAAAATTTTTTTTTCACTGTGTGTTAGAAAATATCGCTTTTAATCATCAATGGATCGCAGGATTAACTATACCATTTGTTGAGCAGTTTATGTTGGGAAAAACCTGTCAATCCTCCACCGTGATACGAAATTTTGATTTTTATATTCTCTTCTTTTTCTGACGAATTAGAAATATAAATCTTACGATAACTTCATTGGCAGCTGAAAAAATCTCAACGCCATATTATCTGTTGCTACTCAAGAGCTCAGACTGTAAAGGGAATTTTAGAAAATCTAGCCATCCATGCATTCGCGGAATAAAGCATGAGTTATGTTGATGGATTTCGTTTCAATATCAGCCATAAAAATAGATCTATCCGAAGTTTTATAAATTTCTTTTAACCAGTATTTCATTGCTTAAAAGCATATTTTCTTCTATATAAATGCATAAAAATATCATTTTCGGTTAACCATTCTGTACTAAAACCCAGAACAGCTTATTTTGCTATTTTCTACCTCATTTAAAATGTTGTCAAATACATTCTCATAAAAAGTTGGGTTGAATTTCAAGTAATCAGTGCTTTTAACGATTTCATTATGGAGGTGATGTATTTAGAAAGAAAATATTTGGGCAGAATGAAAGCACTTCAAAACTCTATCTCTTATTAACAATACGGCAAATCCTGTTTTCCAATTTAATAAATAATAGCACCTTACCAAAAGATTGACGTGGTAATTAAATTGTAATAAATCAGAGGTGCAGGGATAATCTTAATTCTACTTAATATCTACATTCTTTTATAATTTCCTTATAATTTTGTAAACACAAATGGGAAATGTAAACCGTCAACAAATGGCTAAATTCGTATTACGTATTTTTCAACAAAATAAAAGTCCTATTTAAAACAAAGGTGACCTACATTTTAGCAACAAGGGAATATATTTTTAATTCAAATAATAATATCATCATTTTCTTATTAAGTTTTTAGTTATTTATTAATTAGGTATGTAATAAATATTTAACGTTTTAATTCTAAATAAAAAAAAAACTAAATTAAGAACAATTTCTGTTTAAGCAATAGCATGCGAAGTAGCTGAATATGGCTCTTGTGCTAATAAAAACCAATATTCTATATTCTAAGACGAAGGAGAAAAGAATTATAAACTCAAATAGCAAGAATTCGAAACGATGTCTCAATTATATTTATATCTTTCGTGATACTCAAAATCCAATATTTTCAAACATTAATAAAAAATATAAATAATGGACTTATTACTTTGAGGCACATGAATCCACATTATAAACAAAGGAATTTATACGCACCACTTATAGATGATATTGCCTTTAGAGCATTATTTATGATTAAGATTTAAATTCATTTCTATGTGAAATAAAATTTTTACTCGATCCATTTAAATGCCGACAGCCCTCTCAAACTAATCGCTTAACTGAATACCGAGAAGACTACATTACCTTTAAATAGTGAAGATGTTAAATTTTGACACAGCCTGGTTTAATAATAAGAAATTGGCAGTATTCACGAAATCGTTAAAGTATCGCAGCAGACTCTCCGAAGCTACTTTGAAATGCATTCAAAGTTTAATTAATCAGATCTCGAAAGGAAACAATCTCTTATAATTGCATTTCAAAGCCCTTCCATTGTCAGAAACTCGTTGCCTTTGCATTTCAAAAGTATTAACCCACATTGTCCTCTGGACTCAAAAGCAAGACAAAGCTTTCCTCCTTTTAAATCCTTATCACTTTGGTCCAGTGTATTTCTCTTCACGGGAACTCGGAGTGACACAGGCAACCCGCTCCACCATCTTGCAAATAAATTAATCTTTCGCGAGGCACAGTCTTATTGATTCTTGGGGGGCATAATCTGAAAGGCTTAGGGGTAATTTATGCTCAGTCATTTGCTAAAAGAGATGGAAGGAAGAAAGGGGGGACAGCAGCGATCCGGAATATTTAACATGATTAGTTATGTCTGTTATAAGTTGGTGGAAGGGGAGATTGCTTATGAGGAGAGATATTAATTCAAAACGCCCGCGTCGGTGCCACGATCTGGAAGTTTTAAGGTACATCTTGCCATAGAAACCCAAGCTACAGATGCTTTTGGAGAATGCCAAGCGATGCCAAATTAAAAGTGTTGTCGATTAGATTGGTGAAATCTTCCCGGATGACTCCAGAAAATTGCCAATAAATGCTTCAATCATTGCAATTCATGCAATATGGGACAGCAAAGTAATTCCGCTGTCGTTACATCACTGAATGTTGCTATAAATATACCTTTGTCGATGACGATATTAAGAGGTTCTGTTGCATGTCGGCTGACTGAAGCGATTTGAAAGATATCCACCTATAATTGCTGCAAATTGCGCTTAGTTTTAAAATATAAGGCTTTTAACTCTCAGTACAAAAGGGTTCATCCTAAAATGTTTTTGGTTAATTTATTAGAATTAGTGGCCCATTTAACTTTAAATCTTATAACATTTTGTTTTCCTTCCGTTTATGGAATATTAGGTGTAAATGTGATATTTCCTTACATATAATTTTTTTTAATTAAATTCATTCTAGTATAGTATTACTGTTATTATGATTTGCCAAACTTTCATTTTTGAGATATAAATTTTTATTTTTATGTAATAATTCCAAAAAGCTATAATAAAAATCTTCATATCTTATGCTAAGAATTTGCTTCCATCAATAATTTTTATTAAAACGTTTTGCTTTGTAAATCAGAATAAGTTCGGAATTAAATATTTATATTAGAATGAATGGGTTTGCAAAAGAAATTAATTGAAAAAATATTTGCCTACTTTTTCAATATTACATAACAGAAATATTAGCAATTTCTATAATTTTGCAAAGAAGTTTTTCATTATAGAAACATATAATTTTTTAACGGATAAACTGGAATTAAGTAACTTTAAATCAGTACAATTTCAAAGAAAGTTTATTGGAATCTATAAAAATTTCAAATTAGAGTATGTAGTAAGTAAATTCAATCTAAAACAGAGTGTACCATTACAAACTTTTTTTTAATTCAAAATCTGTATTGAATAAAAGTCATTATGACCACATATTTACTAAAAATATTCTAGTTGGAATGAAACATATTTCCAAAACAGGAGTAAAATGTGAATCTTTTTGTCCGAAATGCATATATATTTAATTTTAAAAATCATTAATGGAAAGTAAACTTTTATTTTCAAGTATAAAATTGTGAAGTTTAAAATAATTATTACAATATAAAAAGTTAATAAATCAAAATAGACACTTTGTTTTGCTTTTTGTCAACCTTTTTTCGTTAACGGACTTCTTGTAACTATACAAATGAAACTATTTCAAAATTAAAAAGGGCTCACTATTCCTCTAATATTTTTTTTAATGCAACTAAGCCTATTTAGTGTAAAAAAAAATGAAACTAAATAAAATTAAAAAATAAAAAGAATGTTATTAAAAATATTTAAGACATGAATTATTTGTAATGAAATGTCATAATTATGCATTAAACTTTCATAATAACGATGACATTTTGAAATCGAAAGATAATAATACATTTTATGGCATTAATTCATAATAATAAAACGCAAGCCTGTCATATAAAATTTAAGTCTCCTGGAAGCAAGATCAAAATTTTTTGAACAACGATTTTCATTTTAAATTTACAACTCCTTCTTTAAGTTAATACTATTTTTTTTATTTATTGTATATATTACAATACAGCTTTTCAAAAAGTAAGAAATTTATTTTATGTACGAATAACCATACTCAAGTATAAGTAATATCATTTCTTGGTTACTTTGAAGGCAGATACTAGAAAAGTTTACTCCCATTTACTTGAATATATGACCGTCTTTAGTGAAATGGCAAGCATCTTGTCAAGGTATTTATATTAATTTGCATCTCAGAAATCATGAAACTCTATTTTGATTGTTGAAAATATAAGGAAATAAATAAAGAAATCTTAAATGGGCAAGACAGCTAAACAAGAAGAAAACATTGGTTAAAGAACAAATAACTGCCTAAAGACATAGTATCTTCAATATTAAAACTTATTAACTGAATGAAATAAAATTGATAATACAATAGATGAAATAAGCACATACTAAAACAAAATTAGAATATATATCATTCTGTACTAATAGATGAATGTTCTGAAAAGTTGGCAAGAAAAAACCCAAGAAATATCTTCTAAGATGGCTAACTGCAGCAAAATGAATTTTATGTTGATTCATTGATGACTTGATCTAATTCCACAGTCGAAGAAACTACAAAAATTTATCATTAAAAGCTACGTCTCCTCATGGTTTAAATGAAATATTATCTCAGAAATATTTATGCACCACAATAATTTATTTAAGGCACCAAGACACAAATATTCAGAATAAGAACTTATGGCTATTCTTCTGCCAACTCAGTAAAGAAAAACTTTTATGATACAGCCAAAAAAATTCTTTTTGTGCTGTTATTTGAGCCATGAAAAATTATTAAATGTCTGGCAAACAAACGATACAAAGAGTTTAATATATAAATTCATGAGTATAGAGAGTATTTGAACTTCCATAAGTTTATTTTAAGGTAGAGAACTTAGTGGGTCTAATTAATTGACACAACAAACAGAAACGCAACCATTCCTCATAAGTATCTAAAAATACAAAAATTTATCCTTGAATAAATTATTATAGATATGAAGATGTTAAAAATTCTTTCGCTCTCCCAAGCATTAGAAATAAAAGTAAAATTGACGCTTCGAAGCACATTTAGAATTTTAAAAAAAATTGGATGGATACTTAGTTCAAAATTTTTGGATTAAAAAATTACTTTCCAACGTTTGAAACGAAATATCACTCCACATCTACAACTGCAACATTTTAAGAATAAATGTAAAGAAAAAAATTCGCAAGGATAAATAAATTATATACTTGACCATTGAATAATATTTGTAATGATTTGATAGTAAATTTATTTTAATGTAACATTATTTTAATTTAATATTTTTTAAAATAATTTTATTTTCATAAAATGAAAAGTAAGATGGTCTAGTGAAGATATTTCAGTATTGTAAAAGTTTACATTGTATAATTACAAGAAATTTGTTAATAAAAAAGCAAACAGGAAACAATTGAAAACATTATCACTCTGCTTACATTGTACACAATTAATACATTTACTGTTTTTACTATTAATTACATTCTCTACATTAATTACAATTATTTTTACAAAATTACATTACATTAATTACAAAAACAAAACTGTGCTTTCTATTTATGTTTTCATTAAGAAAAAAAACGTTAAAATATTATTTTTGACAAAAGGAATTTAGACCCTATATTGAAATCCAAAATATTTTTCAATCTGACAAATTTCTTTTATTAAATATGGAGCCATTGTGACAACTTTCCGTCGAATCAAAGTTTTGAGTATCAAGAGACCGCTTTCTTAATGCACCCTAATCTATAAGCTCAAAAAGCTTCATGCTTCTACCTTCAAAATTTGCTGAAATATTAAAAAGCAAATTAATTAGTAATGGAGCAACTTCATAGACTATTTCCAATCTTTCATGTTGGAATTTGACGAATAAGTTAGGGAATGATCATCATATCACAATGGATCGTTAAAAGCACTTTATCAAAAATAATAAGGCATAATAAAGAAAATAAAACGAATATATTGTAGTCAAATGAGTGATAAGTGAAGGGTTTAGAACACTTGTTCAAAAGAATTACTTTTAGTCAATTATATAAAGTTAAATATTTGCGTATTCGCTCTTTAGTTCATCACTTGAGATTGGAATCGCACATCATGAATTGCTATTGGAAGCAATGACATCTTGAATTCGTCCACAAAATTTTGCTGCTTTTACAGGAGACTATACACACACAAACCCGTTTCCATAAATAAATGTCAAGATTAGTCACGTCAGGTGATATACGAGGGAATTCAACAAGTCCATGTAACTCAATTCACCTGTCAAGTAATTTCACATTTAACTATTATATTAATTGTGATGAGGAGGTGTGCCGACTAATTGGAAACACACTTATGGGAGAACTGCTAAATTCAAATAATTCATTAAAAGTAAATGTCATAATTCAGTATATTTTGTGCAAAGTGGGAATTCGAGTGTTTGAAAACTAGCTAGAGTATAACTTGCTTTTAAATAAAAATGTGAATACCTTTATCTCTCTAATATCACATCATCATTCCCATTCATCAAAGGGAATGTAGAGATACTGTAATTTGCCATCGTTGAACAAGATATGTAAATATTCAACTTTTCGGAAGATCTATTCTGATTTTGCTTTAATCCGTCCAATGCACTTGAATATATTATTCAAATTCTAAATTAAGAGCTCATTCAATGGCAAGTAATGTTAAAAGACAAAGGTTACTGAAGTAAACAGTACTTTAAAAAATAATAATGGATAGAATATTAACTTTATTACATCTTTTTCCACACACTTGAATAATGTGACTTTATATTACAAAAAAAATTTGTTACCCTGAAAAAATACAGCCTGTAATTTAAATTAACTTTTTTTTTGAAATCCTTTATTTACTTTTAAATGTGACAGAATCATGCTTAAATATATATTTATAAAGCGTAATGAGACACGGTATATTTCTGCATGCTGTCAACTTGAATTCATACTGAGTATAAGCTTTGTTATTTTGGCTCTACTATTTCAAATGGATCTTCTCGTTCATTTTTAATTTTACGTAATAATAATTCTCATGAAAAAACACTTTTGTTTAAGAAGTTTGCTTCTAAACTATTTACATTACTTCTGATGCCTTAGAAATAATGTGCGTGTGTATGTTTTCTTAAACGGTACATTATTTTGATATTTTAAGAAGTTAATTATCAATAAGCAATTAACTCAATAACTTTTCAATCTATTAATAATCTACGTAAACAATTTTACTGAAAAAAGAAACTGAGAAACTGTGCATTATAGAATCAACAGTACTTAAAAAATAATTTAAAAAATTAAAAATCTGCTTTTTAGTACATTAAAAGTATATCCTCAGAAACTTTTAACAAAATCTATAATTCATAAAAAAACCCAAATAGTTACAATGATTAAATCAACATTTTTTTTTTCATTTTACTTTTCAGGTTCCTAACTTTTTTTTCTTATTCTCGGAGGTTTTTTAGACTTTCCGAGATTCTAAAAGTTACTTCGGATACCCAAATATTTTTTTTCACATTTCTGTCGAGTAATATAAACAACTAAATTAGTATAAATATTCATAAGTATGTTATTTATGAAGTGAATTTCAGCAATAATATGAAGCATTTAAAAAGCAACCCGTCTATGAAAGTTGGGAGTTGAAAGCTTCGGATAATTAATAAAAATTTAAGCCAAAGATTAATTAAGAGTGGAGTCGCAATGAATGCTTAATTAAATTCTAGTGAGAAACTGAAATTCTTCGCCCTCAATCATTTGCAACTAAACGATTTATCATAGGCTGTATATGAAATTTATAAATATTAATAAAGTGAGTTATTTTTCAAGATGCAATTTCTTCCAGTTTCTATCATATCTTTAGATTGAGATACAAATACATTTTACTTTCCAATGCATATTATCAAATAATTTATAATTATAATTAAATTTGTTAATTATCAAATAAAATCATAACATTTTTTTATCTATTAAATATTAAGAAATACTTTTCTTTTGAATGTTTATCTTTTGTTTTCTGTTCCATATAATTTTGTTTATGCACCGGTATGAAAGTTACGTGCGCTGCATTCTTTCCAAAATCTCTCACGTTTTGTAAAATGTCTCAAAGTTTTTGTATTTAAAAGAGTATTATTTCAGACATTTAATGCATATATATTACAAAATACGCATTTGCTTAAACATTGGTATTTGTGTTAAAATTTATACTATATATTTCCCTTATGATAAATCGATATCTTTTTATAATCTTTCAAATTTTTAGAGTTAATGTACTCATAAATTAATAATAAATGGTTGCGATATGAAAATGGAAAATCGTTTTAATACAAATCTTTTATATTCAACTTATAAAACGTATACGAAATTTTATTTTGCATTTAAATAATGTCTAATATTCTACAAATATAGAGAATATGAAAAATAAATTCATAAAATATTCTGACATTTGGTATTTGTAACATTTAAAACAAAAATATAAGCGATAGAAATATGTGATTCATTGCATCATAGACAGGGTTGTAATATTTAAAATAAAAATGCAAGAGATAAAAATATTTCATTTATAGCATCATAGACAGAATTTTATATTTCATCGTTTTACAGTTATATGGAGCATATATGAATCTGGTGTCGTAAGGAACAATGACTACAGCATCTAAGGAAAAGTCTTAACATATTTAAAATCACATGCTTTTTTGAAGACATTTTTAAGGAAGACATTTTGAAGAAAAGTTTTTTTCTGATTTGAGCAATATTTTCTTATGCGCTAGTTTTCTTTAAATTCAGTTGTGTTAAAAAAATGAAACCAAAACTTTCATAAATCTCATCGTTTTTTCTTTATATTGGTTATATGCAAGATTGCCTATAACGCCATCCATTTGTAGACGTAATAGTTACGTGTTAACTTCAATTAAGGTTTTGGTTACCAGCTGCCATTGACAAACTTTATTGCAGAATAAATAAAAACAGGTTATAAATGTAAAAAAAAAATCTTTTATTTTTTTATGTATTTATGATTACATTAAATTAAAGGATTATTTTTTTTAAATCTAGAAATTCAATAACGTTCCTTCATGCAAATAAGTTTTATTTCAATAATATATTTCAATAATAATTCAATTTTATTTTATTTCAATAATAATTTCAATAATAATTCATAATAATTTCATAATAATTCATAATAATTTCAATAATAATTCATAATAATTTCAATAATAATTCAATTTTATTTTATTTCAATAATAATTTCAATAATAATTCATAATAATTTCATAATAATTCATAATAATTTCAATAATAATTCATAATAATTTCAATAATAATTCAATTTTATATCGCAAAAAATTACCTATTGCCATTTAATCACACACACACACATACATTATATATATATATATATATATATATATATATATATATATAGAGATATATATATATTGTTTCTTATAAATGAAAAAAATGACTGTTAATAATAATTCTATGTATGTAAATACGAATTCTGATCAAGAGCACAATGAAAGCATGATACTGATGTAGGAATCTAAAGATGATAATTTTGAACATTTTTAGAAAGAAATGAAGTGACAAAGATAGGGTATTAAACATAATTTAAAACATGAATGGCTGATATTTAAAAAAAAGTCCTATTATTCATATATTTTATACAAACCGCCTTTGGCCGGTTCGCCAATCTTAATGTTCGTTTAAATTTTAATAATTAAATATGTTATGCAATTCCTACTTTAATAGATTCTTCATCCACAATCTTTTAAAACTTCAAATTTTGATACTCATATAATTCACTCATAATATTATAAAGGCCTTCAGTCATAACGTAATATGTATCTCTCTAATTTTCTGTGAGCACTCGTAGAATTTATGCTTTAAATTAAAGTGGAGAAAATTAATCTGCAATTAATATTATAATATTTTTTACTGAAACAAGCATTTTTTTATAATATCATTACTGATAACAGAGTCACTGAGCGTTTACTAATGGGCACTAAAGAATATCTTTCTTAATTTATGTAATATCTCAAGAATTTGTCAACCAAATTTTCTCAGATTCATCATGAACAGATTGATTAACTAACAATGTTTAGTTTTAAATGCATCAAACACTAAGAAAATAAAATGAATCGTTTAAAATAATCGGTCAAAAACAGGTTTAAAAAAACTACTTAAAAAACGATGTACTTAAATCTATAAGCATAAACAAAAAATATATAACTAACATAAATACAATTTAATTACAAAAGCATGCAACTAACCTAAAAATAATTTAAATCAAGAATCATCCGTTGAAAATAGTTGTCAACAATCAGAACACAATGCGCATGCGAGAATTTCAACGCCAGTTACGGTAACGCAAATGCGTGAATTTTTCTACGCCAGTTGGGGTAACGCTATGCAGATTAGAAATTTTTAATTTCCTTTATTCTGTGTTATTTTAATTCAAAAGTATTTCAAAATGAATCTGAAAGATCGATTCATTAACAATGTTTAATTTTAAATGCATAAAACATTAGGAAAATAAACAGAATCGTTTGAAATAATCGGCCGAAAAATGTTAACCGTAGCCTTCTTAGAGTGGGGAAAAAAACTGAGGCCTTATTCATTTGGCGGTGGGGAAAATGGAAAATTTTTGTGGCGAGAAAGTTAGTTTTTAATCAATAATTAGAATTCTAATTAAAAATTCAAAAATAGGGACCCCAGGTGCACATTCCCGACCTCTAAGGTGTGCATGTACCAAATTTGGTAGCTGTAGGTTAAACGGTCTGGCCTATAGAGCGCCAGCACACACACATTGAGCTTCATATAAGTATAAATCTGCATATAAAAGCCTCAAATATTCTGAATGATAGGAGTAAAGGTGGAGAAATGTATACTATATACAGTATACATATATGTAGGTATACCATCTAGGTAAGATAGATAGATATAATATATAAGTATATATGGGACATAGTATATAGCATATATGTTCACATCCTTTTCTGAAATTAATGAAGTTGGTGGATTGAACAAGTTTAAAGAGCATCTAAGATGCCCTATCAGAATTGTAATAACCACTTCTGTTAGATATTTAAAACCCAAATGTCCGTTAGATATTTAAAATCCAAATGTCTACATTCTATCGTTCAGAGGTTCCAATAAATAATCGAAAAATTGTGTCATTAAAAATGGATTTAATATTTAGTCTTTAGATTAATTTTTTGCTTATGCAATTTAAATCAGCATTATATATGTATATATAAGTTGTGCTTAAAAAGCAATAATTTAAAAAAATCAGTTTTGTAGTATTACAGACTTCATAATTTAAATTTTGGTTACAAATTTTATTCAAGAAATCTCTTACCTCCTTGTGATTCGCAAACCAGAGAGAGTGAGGAACCTTCCTTATAAGGACCTATGGTACCAGATAAGGTTTTATTATCCTTATCTTTTATCACCAGACTGTTAGTAGGCACTGAAAGAAAGTATGAAAAGTCTATTTTTCATCATGTAAATTAATGTTTGCATGTAAAAAATACATTTTTAACGACATTCAAATATTCAAAGATAATTCAAGTTATGCATAATCAAACAAAAGACCACTTGAACTGTAAAACTTTATCATGCTTTTATGTGTTTTAGAAAGAAAAGATCCATCAAATTGAATACATTTTGTTTTAAATCTAGAATCTTATAAAGAAAGATCATTTATTGATATTAAAACAGACATGAATTCCTTATATATATAAATATACTTTTGATATTTAGTAGGCTGTTGACTTCAAGCACTGTCAGCTGAAGTTGATTTTTAAAATAAAATGAAACCTTACGTTGATATTTATTTCTTGACTATAATATTATCCATCAGAATGGGAATAGATTGTTACAAATACCGTTACTAAATTGTGATTTTAAAATTAAATAAAAATGTATTTGAATTAATTTAATTCGGCACAATATAAAAGTAAATTATTATATATTTAAAGCATGTGATTTTTAATATCAGTTTATTTTCTAAGACGAATATGCAAAAAATTAAAATATTTTTTTACAGCTATAATCAATTCTTCGCAAATAAACACCTTAGTTGATTAGGGCTGCATGGTTTTTGAAATGCTTGACTACTTCCTATTGGGATCACTTAAATATGTAAAATATTTAAAATAATAGATTCTGTCTAATGGAATAAACCCATAAATGAACCTAGATACAAGATTTCATTTTATCTACCACTCCCTGAAAGTTAGGTTTTACTCGGCAATGAATAGAAAACTAACATATTCATATGAATTTTATAAAATCAAGTAATAAATTTATTCATCATATAATAACTGATTATATTACAATGTGCCAAATTATTAGTACATTGCAAGCATTTTCTTATGGTATTCAACATTTTAACTAGAAAAAAATTGATTCCTTTTCTGTCAGCAGCATACATTGTCGCTTTTAAGCATCAACTGATTTTTTTTTGAGTGATTTGAATACCATATTGTTATTCTGTGTTTCATCAAAAACCTTTTCAACCTTCAGATTTTTTTTTTGAATTCGCAATGTTTTTAAATATTTAACAATATATTGAACCTCTTTAATATCTGTAATTTTTTCCAAATAAAAATGTACGGTTTCTCTGCCATGTGATCATGTTTTACAATCCTTTTTTACAATAATATCACATATAACAACTACTCTAGAACTTGCATCGATTGTGGAATTCAAAGAATCTACTAAGTCCGATATGTCTTCAGATGCCGCAGTTCGAAATACAGGTTTTTTGTCCTAGCAATTTTCTTTTTCTTTTGTCCATTTTAATTGATTATTGCTCTTCAGATCCTTGAGCATCGGTCAGAATTTTACATCTCCTTGGTTTTCGTTAACAAGGCAACGACAAGATATGGAACGAGGGCATTATCTACATCTTTAGAGAATTTCAACCAAACAGTACATCGATTAGAATATTCATAACTAAATTTTGTATTTTCGAAATAAGTCTTCTAACAAAAATCAATGTAAAAATCAATTCTAACTGTTATGTTATCCAACAAAATTTCAAAATGGCTGGCAAAGTAGTAATTAATATTGCCACTTATCTAACACAGTAATGAAACTCGAAACTAAATAGAATTCATTATATCAATAGCCCTAATGATATAATGCCCTTAGGTACATAGGACTCTTCTTAGTATTGTTTGCAAGTTATAATTGTTCGAGTAGCAAAACAAAAAATGAAAAGCAGTAAAATTTTCGAAGATGTCTGAATTTCCCCCCTTTTTTTTTAGCTCATGTTTAACATTTTGCATTCTTCCTTTTACATTTCATTTCAGTTGTGACTACATAAACTCACCGATAACATTGAGCTTGACGAGCCAGCTGAGAGTCCTGCCTCTTTTAAAGTCCACCCTGCATCTGTATTCGCCGGCATCGTCCTCTTGCACGTTTTCCAAGGTCAGGGATGCAGCACTAGGTCGCTGAGTGCTGATGTTGAAGCGTGCTCGACCTCCTAGCACCTGGAAAAGAAGAACATTCATTTAGAGGAAAGAAATTTTCAAACAACAATTTATATTCCACGGAATAACATTTTCATAATAGTTTATAATCCGCAATAAATCGTAACTAAAACTAAATATCTTAATGGAATATATTTCCTTCTGTTTTACAAACCGTCTCTTTTTCAACAAACAAACTTGTGGCCATTTTTAATATGTTTTTGCTTTGTTTAATTTTTGCATGAAACAAACTGTGATACGGAAAGAGAAACATAGGAATGAAATCTGAGACAATTATAAACAAAAAATTCAATAAAATCAACCAAAAATCCATAAAGGAAATATATTGTTATAAGAATAACACGATTAATTTTTTATTTTATTCCTATTGTTATTTTTTTAATGTTACGTCTGGGAATAAACTTATAGCCACAATAACACTTCCACAGTTTTGACACTAATTTATAAATTTTACGATTTTATATAATGATGGAAAGTGAAAGTTTTGTTTCGAAATTTAAATAGAGCATATAAAGAATGCGACAGCAACTAAACTCGTTAATCTCAGTAGATAACAAACATAAAAATCTAAACTACAGAAAGCCGAAATTATTAGACGGATAATATAGTTAATTTTTTGAGTAATTTTCTTCTTAAAGAATTTGGTATGCAAATTATTATACTATCTATTGGTTACTATATATGGTGAAGTTTTTAATTTTAAATTAGATTTATGTAGGCAATGATCCTAATTTCAAAGTTCCCATATAATTACTTCCATATGAATAGAAATTATATCTAACAAAAAATTCTTTCCACATAAAAAAATAAATATTTTCTGGATGATATAAATTCATTTTCACCCCAAAAAGCAAGAGATAAAGTATCCTGACCACACAGACGATGCAAATGACCATCTGAATTATAAAAAAATTCATGCTCTAAATTTTATTCAAACTAAATTTTGAATAATTGAAAATATATTTTTGGTATGAAAATTATTTCTATTTCATTATTTATTCATATTAGTAACGAATTTGTATAAATTTTTCTCTCATTTTAAAACAAATTTCTATTTTTGTTTCGTATATTTCTAATGTTCTGTGAAATCATATTTTAAAGGAAATAGTCAAATCCAAGGATATTCTGTAAAGCTAAATGGAAAATATTCACTTTGCTGCATATATTTATGAAGTTTCTTTCGTTATTAGCATTCTTCGACTGAAACAGCAATGCTGCAAACAGAATAGATCAAGCCAATATTACGGCACTACATATTTAATGATGGTTTGCATTTCAAACAGTGAATTTTTTAACATATTGAGTATGAACAAATAAAAAGTAACGAATGGAAAATTCTCATTTGTCTGCCAAATTCCATTCATTAAGAGAAAAGTGAATAAATTTTTATTCATATGTCTTGATTTTAAAAGAAACCTGCTGACAAACATTAAACAATTAACTTATGTACGGCAACCATTTTTAAGAATTTACGATATAACATTAAAAAATTGAAATTCAATGTCGATAATTTCTAAGTATACTTTTAACATTTCAGTTTTAAACATAAATTGCTTCGCGAATCGTGTTACTCTAAGATATAATTGTAAAGGAATGAATTTAAATAAGCAAAATGTTCTAACAATAATACATAGTTCAATTTTCGGCAGTTATAATTTATTAAAAAAAGGTGATTATATATATATATATAAAAAGTAGGCATAGTTAAGTGCATACACACTTAATACATTTTTTTCAATCAAAACTTTATCCATATCGATTAATTTATCGACAATTTGTTGTAAAATATTTCTTTTATCATAAATAACTGAATAATGATACGTAATTTTAATTATTCAGTTATATTAGTTATTAAATTATAATTATGTTTAAGAACTTATAAAAATATGTCTACTCTTCCTAATACATTAAATCTATTATTTTATTAAACCGTACGTGAAAATTATTTTTATGACATAATTTTTTTGAAAATAAAAGAATGAATCGATTTTTTTTAAATACAATTCTTCAGAAGAAAATTCTTTATTTAATATACGGTTTCTTTTTTCATTTTCCTAATAAAAAGTTTAGCTTGAGTAAGGTAGTATTTTTTTTTAATTTCTAAAAACGATTATGTATTGTTTTCTCTTATTATCATCATAAGATCATTTGTTTTGTTAAGACTAGAAAACGGCAAAATTTAAATTAAGAGCACTGCTAAAATAATTTTTCAAATAAATAGAGGAATATAAAAAAATATCATTAAATTACTTATGAAGGATTGGATTGAGGATTTTGCTATATTTTTATTGTAAAGAATCATGCTATAAATATCACCTTATACTGAAACAATGTATGTTGATTCTTTTTTTTTCTTTTTGAATTTCTAACTCGAAACATTGAATATATTACAGAAACAGGACGCTATTTTTAGCACTTTTATTAAAATTTTAATCCCTCTTGATGGAAACCTGAGAAATCAAGAATTGTTTTGACCATACTGAAAAATGTCAATTCTGACATATAAAAAAAAAAGGAATTATTTTCTGTAACTAAACAAAATTTTCATTTCATTTACTGCGGAGCTAATTGACTTAAAACTTTAAAATGAAGTAAATTTTGAATCATTATAGATAATACATGTTGAACATAGGCAGCACCTATTGATTTGAATGTAAGCATGGATTTAATTGATAACATACTATAAAACATTATCATTTAAATACTGAAATATGTCAATTCTGATATATATATATATATATATATATATATATATATATATATATATATAAAGGAATTATTTTGTGCAATTAAGCCAAATTTTAATTGCATTTACTGCGGAGTTAATTAATTTAAAACTTTGAAATTAAGTAAATTCTGAATCATTATAGATAATACACGTTGAATACAGGTAACGTCTATTGTTTTGAATGTGGCATGGAATTTAAATGATAATGTTTTATTGTATGTTACCATTTAAATTTCTATACTAAGATATTTGAGGCTAATCATGTTATTCGGCGTCGGTAAATTACTGCTTGCATATGACCCCAAAATGAGGAATGACTGATTTAATATCTGTTGAATGTCATAAGCAATGGAATGCATCAGGAGAATGATTCAGGTATTAATGGGTTAGCATACTAAATCCACATTTATTGGCTTAGACCAAATGATGATGAAGAACAGTTCTATAGAAATATTCCAGCCTTTTCTCCTCACAATGCTAACATTTAAGAAGAAAAAAAATAGAATCTTAGGAGAATTACGAAGATATCTATATAAATAAAAAGGTATGTATCCGTTTGTTCAAAATCTTAAATATCCTATAGTTCTTAACCTATTGCTTTGAATTATTGACACAATATTGCAATCAAATATGTTAGTATATTTATAACCTTATTACATAGATGTCGCACTTGTGATAAGTAAAAGCATGCTTTAAAATAACAACGCTATTTATTGGATTATTGAAGACCATACACATGCTTTATTGAATATTTTAAGATGTTTCGGATTGTTAAATTAATTTTTTTATAAACCTCGATTAATTTTATTTTTGATTTAATTATTTTACGTGACAATGAGTTGGTTGGAATTGAGCTGTGTCATTTATTATAACACTCATTCCATGAGCATAGCTTATTTCATTGTTTTTCATTTCAATTTTTAACTTCTTTTTATACTTTTCAAAACTATCGAAGATGGAATTGAGCTGTGTTGATTGATTCGTATTTTATTTAGTTAATCAAACTTTAGTACACAAACTAAAAATAAATAAATAAATAAAAATAAAAAAAATCGAAATTACACAATAAAAACAATAATTCAGAAATGGAGATGGTTATATTCATCATGACCTAGCAAAGCTTTTCTGACTTCATAAGATCTTATGTATAACATAAGGAATGCTAATAAAAAGCCATTTGAGCGTTGCAAATTAGGGGAGGAGTCAACGGATAACCTGGCATATTCATAGAAACTACGATAGGCAGATTGTAAACCTTGAAGACCAATCAAGATGAATGCTTCTTTCTTTTATACTGCTGGTAAATGCGACCAGTTCAATAACTTTCCAGCCAGTAAGAATTATCAGAAACTTTTCTCTTGCCTCTCTCTGCAATACGTATTTTCTGAATTTATTGGGGAGTGGCCAAAGGGGGGAGTGGAATGTTTACATTAATAACGAGTGTAATACGTCACATTCAAATAAAAATCGTTCATTGTTTGCAATAATATTGACCAACTCTCTCCTTCATTTCCAACAGAGTTATGGGAGAAATATAAATTCCACATGGCAGAAATATTTTCTTTTGAATGAGCAAGGGAAAATCAAACATGATGTTACAACAGAATGCTACAACGACGCCTTGATAATAACTGAAGATTTGTACTTAGAAATTGCAAATAAAGCTATCAATCAATTCGGAATGCCCTCACCGAATCTCTGATTCCAATCCCTTCAACCGCAGCTATTCCAAATTATCTGCTGCTGCAGAATTGTGTCAGCAACAAAACTACAGCATATCTTCTATAGCATTCTAATATTCTTAAACTAATATTCAAGTAAAAAAGCAATTGCTATCAAATAATAATACAAACTGTCAATAACATGATTGAAGAAATCTTATCAAATGCGCCAAGAGGAACTGCTAAAACGTCTCTAATTAGATTGATTCTGGCAGCAATTCTATTACAGAATGGCATTGTCGTAGCTCTGGTGTCGATCAGAATAGCTAAGACATTCTACCAGACGGAATAACTATTAATCCCTATTTGGAATTAATAGTTGCCATGGCGTGGGAAAACTATTGCAGAAATGCAAACTTATTGCTTGAGAAGATGAATACAAAATAGAGTAAAAATATCGATCGAAGATCTTGACCGATTATTTCCATATTTATGTGGAGACATCAAAGCATTTAGGAACACATTACAATTGTTTGCAAGAGATTTTAGGTAAACATTACCTGTAATTTCTCGCTCAGCACTGGCTGATTATATAAATGCTTGCCTGAAAACTCTAATTTGTGGCGACGCATAAAGTTGTTGGAACCAATTAAAATTATGTATGTTCAGTTGCAAAACGAATCGATCGGCTGGTATGTTCTCACATCAATTCCTTGGAAAGGAAAGATGTGTGTTGATTTGACCTAAGTTATGAGGCAAATATCCTTTACCTCATAATTTTTGTAATTTTGTGCGACAAAAGTAGAACTATTTGAAAACATATTTTCCATTATTCAAACAAATTGTAAGAATAATGATTGACAGAGTGAATAAATAATATTTGCGGGCAAGAACAAAAATGCTTACGAACTTAGCTGTATTATTTAGTCTAGCATTCAAAGTGAGGCAACACATAAAAGAATGTCGACAGTATTGTGGAAGCAGATGAAGCAGTTAATTATCCAGTATAATTTCTGAATTCACTCACTCTGCCACTGGTACCACCGCGCAACGACACGTTTACTATTAAAGGTGCAATTGAAAATCTGTGTGCTAATTATCATATTGTAAAATATCAGCTGGCAACGAAATGCAGCGTGCGATTTAAAAACTAAAATAAGGAGTAACGCCATACAAGCTACAATCTTGTCAAGATTTCTCAAAGGCGAATATGTTCTTAATCCTATGATTCCAGCAAATATACAATTCCAATTTAAGATATCATAATTTCCCGATTCGGTTGGTGTTCATTGGATTTTCACTATCCACAGAGCTGAGAGACAATCGTTACAATCGTGTGGTTTTGATCTTGACATTTACCTCTTTAAACTTTTATGTATGTATTTCTTCAAAGATTAATTAAATTTTAGTTTAGTTTCAACCAATCTGTAGTCAAAAATATCTATTATTAGATGATATGATGATAATCAAGCATGCTTCAAAATTGGCGCTATCCTGTTAGAGTTCATAGTTAAAATTAAAAAAATAAATAGAATTTAAGTAGCTGTCACGAAATTAGCCATTCAGAAAAATCTCATATAAATATGTCCTCTGTACAAAGGGATCTGAAAACAGGCAAAAATAAATAAATAATAAACTAGTAAATAAAGGGTAGACATAAAAGGAAAACGTGTAGGAAGTATAAATGTCTCAATCAGTAAAGTCGACAGGATATAACGAAATAACAGTATCATTCAAATATAATTAGTAAAGTAAATTTACTGAAGACAAGCAATAAAATTTAGGAAATAAAAATTAAAAAAATAAAGTAAAAGTTATTTTAAAGAAAGTATATTATATGCATATGTTTAAATTTATGATCAGCACGTTGTCATCTATTTTGTCTTATTTTGTAAATACATTTTCATATTAAATTATAAAAGACACCTTACAGAAAACTTAGCTATTTTCGGGGTGCTTCACTAGAAACAGGAACTGTAATTCAATTGAATGATTTCGCTAAATATTTTTCACACATAAAAATATTCAAAAGGAGTTAATATTATTTTACTGAAAGAAAATCGCTGAGAAAATAATTTTCGTGTTCTGATTTTTAACAAGAAAATGATTTTAAAAAAAATAGAACATAAGAGAAAATGTTTCATAAATTGTGTCTAGTACAGTTTGGTAAATATAATCTCTGCGGTTATGTACGCAGCAAGAGATATATTCGAAAATAGTTTTAAGCTGTATTCTTAAGAATGAATGAATGAAACGTATTTTTTTGTTTTTCATGAATTAAACTTTTAAACAGAAATCTGCCATCTCTTATAGTTTCTAATATTTTTTCAGAACTTTTCATTTAAATAAAGATTTATTTTACTAAAGGCAGTTTTTAATCATCTTAGTTCCATACAAGTCGTACAGCAAAAATGAAAAAAAAATTATATATTGAACATGAGAAGCACCATAATTACTGTACAAAATTCAAAAATTGCCATATATTTTGGTGTTTCGTTGAATTAAAATATGTTTAGGTTTCGAACTTTTTATTTATTTTCTTGAACAAACGAAAGATGAATTTATTGTTTATATTCATGAGCAGATTTCATTTCATAAATTAATTCCGTTATAGAACGATCATATTGTAAGAAAATAATCACAAATCATGCTAAAACACCGAACTGAGTCAAAAGGATGAATCTTTGAATCCCTATTTTCAAATGGTAAACTGGAAGAACCTTCCAATTCTTGTACTGCTCAATTATCGCTAATCAATCATAAGACTGTTTATAAAGCATCCATCTCATGGATTCTGAGAAATGTAGGTCTCCAAGAATGTCAATTTTGAATGGATGCTATTATAATGTCTTCCTTGTCCGAGTGATAAATACCAATCCAGTGGATACTGGGCTACAAGAGAAACTGAGTGGTGGCGCCAGACTCCTATAGCAATAAATTTTCCTTATCAGGTTTAAACTGTTCTAGTAATAGGACTTATTTATCATCTGATGTCTCTGATGTTGGCTACATTTGGGAAAATTTGGTGTATGACGCTATATTCATTCTAAGCATGAATTACATTTGCTATAATAATATATATATATATATATATATATATATATATATATATATTTATATATATATATATACATATATATATATATATAATACTCTTAGGTTTGGGTAATTAAATGTTACACTACTTTATATCTTAATTTAATTAATATATACATGCCAATTACGCATAATATATCTAATGATTTAAATATACTATTTCACTCGATGGTGGTACGTATTCAGAACGCATTCTGTCGCTATTGTTCGGAGTAAAATCTGCTTTTCATCTGAATACACCACTTGCTTCCTGACTTGATTTATGCCTATCTTAGAATGCTTGGCTTCTGTGCTTTTCTGTGGTGAGATCTGGCTTCTCAGCTTCTTTGTTGCAGGTTCGCTTTTGAAATTAGTTGGCAGTAGTGTCCAGAGTATAAGAATGTCATTGCAGATCTTCGAGGTGCATATATAAATAAAGTTCCGTTAGCAATCACTCATCACCTTGGAGGGGAGGGGGGGGGCTTTATCATTCACACCTCTACATTTTAAAGATTTACCGCATTTTATACGTATAATGACGGAAGCCGAATTGCCCATGATATGACAAGCTTTAGTGAATTTAAAATCAGAAAAAAAACCATTAAATAAAGCTTTATAATTAAGATTCGACATGTGTTTTTATTTCATAATAATGGAATCGTTTGATGTACTTTAAAAGTTAAAACTCGAAATTGATAACTAAAAATGGAGACGACCTTAAAGATTTTTTTCAAGATCATCTCCATGAAAAAGAAAGAGAGAGAGAGAAAGAAAATTAAATTAGAACGTTTGTTACAAATTATGATATTTTAATTTAAAGATAGTCTGAAAGGAATTATTCCAAGAATCACGTTGGATATTCCTTCAGATTCTTTATGTAATCCTAAATCGCGCAGTTGAATCGTCGTACAGTTATGCCCGAATTTCGAGAAAGTTCTTAAACGTTTAATAACAGTGAAAAATAAATTGAAATTGTGTAAGCTGTAATTAAATGTTCAACCATGATTAAAAATTTAATCATCCATTTAAAAAAATTCCGATAGGAGAGACACATATGATGGTACATATAATTGTGCTTGGGTTTGGAAGAATTTTGAAGACTAAAATATAAAATTATAAGGTATTTAAAAAATCAAAGATATAGGCAGCAATAAACTTATTAGTACTCGTAATTAACTATTTTTCTACTTGCATCTACAATAATCAATGAATTAAAAGATTTCATTTGTGAGAATACTACTTATTAGGATTCATAATTAAAAACACAGGAATATTTAGTATTAAACACATTTTTAAAGGTTTACGATACATCAGTTATCACATAATATAGGTCAAATGAATTGCAAGTAGCTTTTGTTTGGATTTGAATGACATTAAAATGGCGAAAAGAAAGAATAAAAATAAATACAGTGTTGTAAAATAATCTTGACCAATCACAGAACAAATGAATTGTGTTTCTTAATGTAACGTTCCAATTTAGTTTCAATTAATCAATGTTGCGCTACTCAATCCTTTTGTCGTGATTAAAATTACAAACAGTATTATAACGTTTTCTGTCTTTAAATTCGATTTTTAATCGAAACAGTGCAAATTAAACGGACTTTGATAAAGCTGCTTATAGTACTATTAAAAATAGTCTCATGTCCTTCTATATTCAAGAAATCTAGGGAGATGCTATTGTAAAATTTGGAGTTAATACTTTACATGCAAAACAATAAATATATTAGAGGTATTTAATCATAATACTTAATTATCAAGGTATTGAAAGTTGGAATTGAAAAAAGAGTATTTTGTTTGGCAAACTGCTGCAAATATCATCACGAATAAAATGACTGCGATTAATTCGGCATAACGAAAAAAAAATTAGTTCGAAAACTCATAAATATTCCTCTTTGGTTAAACGGATTAGCATTTTTTTCGCTGGAAAGAAAATTTCTCTTTAATTTGTCAATGTATCCATATCCTTCCTGGCATGTTACATCTCAAATATATCGCTATTAGTCTCGGCATAGAAATTTAAAATGGGAATATATTCACAGTAGAAGAAGTACAAGATCAGTACTAGAACAGAAAAATCCAATTATTTGTCATTTTAAGATATGAAATATGCATAGATCTCTTCACGTTTTTATTTTGTATTTTTTTTACAAAAATTGGCTTTTTATTTGCTATGCAATAGATTGATCCCTTCTGGTTGAATAGTAAAAATATCTGAGCATTCGAATTTATAATCAAATTAAATAATATAGCTGAATAAAATATAAAAATATTAAAAATTGTTAAAATTAAGAAATAACTTTATTTATTCTGAATAAAAGAATAGATTACATTAAAGATGAATAAAAAAAAGTCCTTGAGAAAAAAAATCAATTTCGAGATGCAGTATCGGCTTAAAATGAAAAAAAAAATCTACATTAATTGAATTCCATTGCAGTGACATAAACCGAATTTTAGTTTAATCGAATAATATATAAAGGGCGAATTTCATATTTTGTGATTCAAATTTTATTTCAGACTTCCAGATCCATTTATTAAAATATTGAAAACAATATTCGCTAAAACATGAATTATATGAAATGTTTCTTATATTTAGCAAAGGCATTTTTAATAAATGAATCAGAATAAAACAATAAATTCTTATTTTCATTTGTTGTAAAATTTGCCTCTTAAGTAGATTTAGCCTTTGTCGAAAATTAATTTTTCAAAATTTATTCATTACAATCTGTAGGTGAAGCATTTTTTAAAGAATACACTTAAAAGTAAAAAGAAGATATTTCCATTCATGTTATCTAATTTTTTTTTAGTATATTAAGCTGAAATATGATTTTTTTTCATTAAAAATCTTATGCCAAAACAAAAGTTTTGAAAAAACAATTGCAATTAGGTATACGCTTTAATAAAGTATAATTTATGCATCAAACTAATAATATATTTTAAATTTTGACGAACTATTAACAATATATTTTATCTTGTTATCAATGCTTTTTTTTAAAGAATGGTTATTTTCAAAATTTATTATATAAATAATTTTTAAAAGTGCTTCTTTTATTTTTATGACATTTTCCTTCTTATGTTCATAATAATTCCAAATTAATCATTATAAATGTTATAAAACCTTATAATCAAGCTTTTTTTTTCAAATTTATTTCTAAATGGCTATTTGCATACGAAATTAAAATTTTTTCAAAGTAATTAATTTATAACCTAATAATGATAATAGAAAAATATTTATTTCTTTTTTCCTTTCTATAAATAAACAGTTCTACAGAGTTCTAGCACATCAGCATTTCCATTTTATAAACTAATTAGAACAAGTCGTATACAATGAATTCATGTAAAATTTAGAGTTATTTCTCCAAAAAGGTATTGGTCCGAATTCAACATGAAAAATATTTAAATATTCCCTTAGATTCAACGAATTTTAAATTGCCACGTGTCTTTATTAATTCAGATGGAGTTACACGAGATTTATTAAATTGTATATCATCATGTGAATATTTGCCAGATACTTTTGAAGAGTCATTAAATTTTGAAGTTTATAATCATGTGTTAAACCTAAAAAAAAGATGACAAAATAGAAATCATCTCAAAAATATAATATCAAAGTATTGACCAATATTTGAACTGTATCATGCAGCATGGTTTTGCTGATTTCTGTTGGGTTCTACATTTGAAAACGCATATTTATTACATTACACATTTAATATGCAAATTTATTTGGAAATTGAAGCTGTTCTTTTTTGTTTGTTTTAATCAAATTATTTTGATACTCTTCCCTTCCTTTTGATACTTTTGCACCCTTCCTTTCTAATCTTTGATAGGAATTGGAAACTATGGATTATAATTTCGACTGAAACTTTAAACTTCGATATTTAAAAGACTTCAATACTTTGAAAGACCAAAGGAAAAAAAATGGGAAAACTGTTTTTTCCTATATGTGAAGATGACTGAAATGGAATTTTGGAAAGGAATAAAGCGAATTGAAGCTTCCATTAGGCAGTGCTGCATGTAACATCAAATTGTGAAATAAGTTTTGTAATCAGAAGAAAGTATAATCTTGGCAGCAGAGGAATGTTTATGTTTTTTATGCCTTGCTTTGAAAAATAAATAAAATCATATTTTTATTTTTCCAAAGATATTCAAAATCAAATAAATGCATCCCATGCAGATTTATGACAATTTTATTCATACTATCCTGGTTTATAAAGTTTAATTTATATATTAGCTTAATTTGTTTATATTATATTCATTTTGTAAATTTACGCCTGGAGAATTTCTGAACGGATCTAATGTGCTTGAATTACAAGCAGACGACAAGATTGCCATCTGATCTAGCATTCATCACACCCCCTACATATCTCTGCTCATTTCAAATTGCTGTCTGTGAAATGACTTCCTTGCCCTATTTAATATATAATTGACCTGCATATACGATATATAGATTTGGTATTCATAAACCTCAGAAACATAACTCCTACACGTGACTGCTACGACACAATGTCAATTCATACAATTGAAAAAAAATGAAGAATATGATGACACAGAAACATAACTGTGAACAAAAAGAAAATGCGCATTGTATGATTCAACCCATTTTTTAATACATAATAGTTTGTAATAAATTAAACAAAAATTGAACGGAGTCTATAGTTTCTCTCAAACATCCTCTTGGCAAATGTCAAATATTGAAGACGATGAGTATCTTTACTCCTAGTGCATTTTCGTAGACGCTATCAAACCTTCATAAAAATTAATGCAATTACGACGCATGGTAAAATATGGCATAGATTTATTTGACACATCTATCCCTAGTGACACAAAACCGATCCTGGGATATTCATCACCAAAGCTGTAATGAAACCCAATTTTAAACAGACCCCCTAAATATAATTATGAATCCGATGCATCCAATCGATGGTCCGAACATTAGTTTGAAGTGAGCTGACCTTGTTGGCGAAGTGCGTGGCATCGCCGGGGGCCGTGGCGCTCCTGGCGTCCAGGGTGTAGATGGGGTTGGGGAGGTCGAGCCTGTACCAAAGCACCAGGGAGAAGGAGTCGTCAGGCGAAGGAGGGCTCAAGTTGCAGGGCAGAGAAACCGTGGTGCCGATTACTGCCTGCATCTCGGGGTACTCTGCGAAAAAGATAAAAAAAATATTTGTTATGTTTTACTCATATTAGACAACAGAAAATTTTGTATATTATTACAGTTATTGTCAACTTGTGGGAAATAAATTAATGGAAGATGAAGTGAATAAACTTAAAAACCCAAAAGTAGATTAAAAAGAAAAAAAAAATTAAATTTTAACAGCAGCTCTCCCTTTCTCTCTCCGTTTGCTACTTGCATGCTTAGAAAAGGCTTAAATAACAATACAAGGATACAAATATTATGTGATAATCGCATTCGTTTAGGAGTTTTAACTAAGCTTACATGCCAGTATTTCTTCAAAAAACGAGGTAAAAACACTTATTAATTTCACCATTATCAGACACGTAATATTTTAGCAATCATAACATTGATTGTCAACAACAAAATGTAAAATACAACGTTCAGTCATATTAATGTGACCACCGACTACTTTTGATGTCAGCATTAAATAACCAAACGCAGAATACACGTATTCTCAGCAAATTTGGAGGATATATGAAGTTTGTAGGCATCCGGAGAAGATTTCTGTTTTTGCAGTCATGCAGCACTGGAGCGATTTATCAGCGACCAAAAGGGTATGATCATTGGCTTTCGGGCCAAGGGTGTAAGCATTTCCGTAAACGGTTAATTTTGTAAACTGTTCGTGGGCCGCCGTGGTAAAAGTATACAGTGCATGGTAAAATGACACCATCCAGAATCAGCGATATGACAAATGTGGTGCACCACAGGCCATAGATAGCAGAGGTGAACGAAGGCTGCGGAGATTCGTTCAGGCGAATAGACGTACAACTGTTGAACAACTGACCGCCCAGATGAACCAAGGGACTACCAACAATGTTTCCATAACGACAGTTCAACGAACGTATGGATTTTCGCAGCAGACGCCTGGTTAATGCACCTATGCTGAATTTTACACAATTTGATTTTATTCACTTTGTAATTAATTTAAAATTATTTATTATTCATATATAAAATCATTTTTAAAATGCAAGAATACTTCGACTTAAACAATTTCCGGAAACATGAATGTATGAGATATGCCTTATCTATACTCGAAAGGGGCGTTATCTCCCATTTCAGAATATGAATTTAAAAAGTGAAGATATTAATATTAATTAGAAACAAGTAATATAAAAAAATTAAAAGTCAATCCCTACTTTCGCAAGAATTGAACTCGCCTTCTTCACCTTCACGTGAAAAATACTGAAATACTTGCATTTTACCGATTGAGCTACTGTATCAATGTATCAGATTAATTAAATTAATTAAGCCTCATATGAAGCTCCAAAGGTACCAGTTTGGCATACGTTTAAGAAATAATCTTTGAAATTTACAATCCATGTTTTCTCATGAATATAAAGCAGAACGTATAAAAATTCGTTTTCGTTTGATATCAATTAAAATATCCAAAAACATGCAACTTTTCTGCTTAAAAAGAGTACTCAAAATGAAATAAGGTGAAGGATAGTAAGGACTTGATTGGTGACATTCAAGGCTACGCCTACCAGGGGATAATAGAATCGCAAGAATCCGATCCATTTAATTTTATATCAGGTAATTATTGCAAAAAAAAAGAACCTCTTCAATAACAAATAATAAATTTCTATCGTTTTTAAAATTTCACCGAAACACATTAAAAAACAAGTTAAATTAAAATTAGCTCAGCGAATTGCAAACATGTGCACTTTTTCTCATATATGCATGAATGGCTGTTCCAGCAGGAAGTTGTGAAACTTTAGCAATTTCTGAAATCCTATCCAGAATATTTTTAGGGATGAATTCGTATTTACAGAAAAAGAGCTCTCGGGCACTTCAAGATCATTGTTAGATAACATGAATCTGTTTTTGACATCAAATACAGGGTGGTTATAATTAAACTTCCCCTATAAACAGCAACCATACAAGGCAAATGTGTGGACGGGTTGCAAAGAAATTTGGTATGTAGACTATACAAGAGATGCGCTCGCGGAATTTCTAAAAAAAAAAGATTTAGTTCCAAAATGTCCACCAGAGGGCGCGTTTTTCAGGAATAGCATTAATTTTAACACAAAAACGATTTAAACGGAATACAGAAACAAAATTAACATTTATAGACTAGTTTCTGATCACCTTATGACAGAACCGCATTAAGTAAAGGTAAGGGGAAAATAACAGTACACTGTTTGAGAAAGGAGAAAAAAAAAGTTCAGTTTGCATAAACTAGAACAGATTTGGGCGAAATTGCACAAGAGGAGCAGTTGTTAATCGTGCCCAGGACGATACAGGGAAAGGTACAGGTGCTCCATGTGACCACCCTCATTCACCTGCAAAATTTCAAGCCGATGGACAATATTTTCAACAGCAGATCGTAACTGATCAGTTGTGATGTTTCGCACATGAAGCTTTTGGAGCTCATTAAGTCATTCAACGTCGCAAGAAGATACCGTCATCATTACAGCCGGAAACCTCGATATAAAACATAACAACGACTGCAAAAGTTTCTTAACTTAACCTGTATAGAATAAAGTTTCCTCTTCTTCGCAAGTATGCCAATCTCGACATTTTTTCCTAGAACTGACAGATTTCCTATTTTTGTTTTGTTTCTGTATTCTGTTTTGGTCGTTTATTGTGTTAAAATTAATATTTTTCTGGAAAAGGCGCTCTCTGGTGGACATTTTGAAACTAAAAATTATTTTTCGAAATTCCATGAGCGCATCTCGTGAATAGTCTACATACCAAATTCCGTTCTAATCCTTTCACCCGTTTGCGTTATATGATGCTGTTTATAGGGGAAGTTAATTATAACCACCCTGTACATCACCAAAAGAAATTATTATTATTATATTTTATTGTGGATTGAAATGAAAAATTCATAGATTCAATTATATATGAAGATTTCATTCTTAGAGATGAAAAATATGTTCAAAAAATTTCAACTATCTTGAATGATTATGTTACTTCGTATATTATTTCACTCCTTCAAATGATTTGAGAAAATAATACATATGATTCCTTTTAGCTTATTTATAATTCGGTAAGTATTAAAAATATATGCATTCAGATTTTTAAAATGCTTTATTTGAAGGAAAAGAGTAAAGTTGGAAATTGTAGGGTAACTGACTGTTAGATGACATGACTTAAAGGCGATTAGATCAAGTTTTTAGTATGTTCCAATCCAAACTGTTACAATTAGATAGCCTGCAGACATTATCCCTGTTCTACATACAGGGGTAAATTATATGATAATAATTGTCAGGAATTCTTGGCTTATGAAAAAATTAACAGCAGCAGTTAGAATATTCTATATAATTTATGTATAGGCTATTAAAAATTATAAAATAAATAATTTCGCTTTCGCGCATGTGTGCATCCATACACATTTTTATGACTTGAAGATAGAACAGCATGACATATATCATAATAGTTCGGTAAGTACCACAGATAATTTCATTCAATGATTTTCCTTTAAATATCAATCTTTTAAGCATTCAAACATTTATTTGTTTTTGGAAGACCTTTTTAGATTCTTTCAATCCGAAATATAAATTTAATAACAGCAAGTCACTAAATCTTTAACTAGAAATTTCTAGAAATATTCAAATACCTCCATTTATCAGAATATTTAAGAAAGCAAATATTATAAAGAAACAAAATCAGTAAAATTATCTGATACTTTTGAGTTTTTGCGGGTATACGTTTATAGAACTCGAGATAGAAAATGCTCTGAAAGTGTGTTACATTGTTAAAAATTTCCTGAAAATTTATGATGCTCAAAATTGCTTAGGATACCGGTTCCTAACAAAAAAGTAAAACACAGTTTACATACTGAGTCTAAAGAAGCTTTCATTTTCACGATAGCAGTTAACTTTTACGATACTTTTATTTAAGCTTAAATTTTCCGTATATTAGCTGTAATTTTAAATTAAACAGAAATTTACAACGCCTTCTTTAAGCTAATTACTATTATAAAAACTGAATTATTGAATATATTAAAAAAATTTCCGTTTAATAGATTTGATAATTCCTAAGTAAATATTATCAATTTTAATGAGGAAATATTTTATTGACAGTTTCAAGGCAATTTACCGTCATGAGGCCATTTCAAAATTAAGAGATCTATCTAGTGTTACCTTTAATAGGGTCGATAATATAAATAAAATAAATTCAAGACTATTTATTATTACAGGACTATTCATTCTTGGTGGAGATTTAATATTCTGTTTCAATCTAGTAATATTTTTTTCTGAATTTTTGTTTGCTTAAACAAAGAATGTTGTCAAAAGAGATCAACACATTTTTATTGTTTTAATAGTTTCGCTTACTTACATAAAATATCAAATGAAAATTTTAAAAAAATAAATCAAGTTAATTACTGCTATTAAAATTATTTATATTTTTTAGAACAGAATATCACAAAGAATAAATCATTAATTAATGACCATTAATTAAGATGCCAAAATTACAAATCCCAAATGGACATAATTTATGCAGTTTTGTTCCCTTTTTTGATAATGAAGTTTCTTTAAATAAATTATTTAGACATATCGACTGTATGGACTTGACAATTGCTTATTATCTGGTTTCACAGTAAACCATATATTATATTCGATTACTCAGACAAATAGAATGGACCCAAGGACTGTATGGCGTTTTAATATCCACACAACCTACTTGTATCTCTGTCGGTTGTCGTCATTGCCAGAATTTATATGAGAAACCTACAATCGAAGCCAGCCAGCTGCACATTCAATTGAAGATCACTATCTATAACAAATTCAGGAAACATTCTATTCAAGAAACATTTAACAAGCTCTATACGGCAATGGGCATTAGAAAAATCTCCCTTTTGTCAAATTAAAAAAAAATTACAAAAAATGAAACCAGTTGAATTGGATGTATAATATTTGCATGGAAGCTCTGATTCTGATGAATTCAGTTAACTCCTAATTACATGAGACAAAATAGAATATTTGTGTCTATTTAAGTCTATATAAGGATATAAAGGGCAGTTAAGACTGTTAAAGAAATTTAAGTGCATTTTATTTTTCAATATTTAATTGTTACTTTGATTTACCTACAGATTTAAATAGGAAAATGTTTGTAATTAGACAAACTAGTCTAACACGTTATTGTATGCTAAAAGGTTAATGCATTTATTATAGTTTGAACTATATATTATATATTTTAGTATTATGTATTATCAGCAAAAGAACTTCAGAATATATTCCAATTTTATACACAATAGCTAGAGCGTAAAAACATTGAACATGCGATTAGAGCAATAACCATACAAAGGAATTAAACCCCTAAACTATAAAAAAATTCCAAAATGTCATCTTCAGCTACTTTTAAGAGTCAAACATAAATCCTTTAAATAACAAATTTATTTTTATTATTGAAACTTACAAATTCCTCCAATAGACCTCGGTATATATCGGCCTCATCAACTAGTTATCGCATTTTTCCGCCCATACTAAAAAACAAGATCAACAAATTATCGACTGACGTATCCCTTATACACCAGAAAAAAGTATTTATCGAAATCTCCGGGAAGTTACTCCAGCCTCCACGTCTTCTTCCTCACAACAGCAAACAAAAATATCATCTTGGCATAAAGAGTTTTCTTTTAGTGAATGTAGGAGGCCCAGACATAATACCATCATAAAAAGTGCCTCACAATCTCTTAGTAAAGGCGGCCGTTCAGCTCCAAAATCACGTACTGCTGCTACAACCAGAGCTCGCGTTTATCTGATTTTACGACATTGGCCGGCAGGGAAGTAATACCTTGTCATACGTGGCGGGGACGCGGAATGACAACTACGGTTAAAAGGATGGAAACGCCAATGTGTCAGTTATGGCGTCCCGTAACTCATGTCCGGACGCAACAACGGAACAAAAGCGGACGCGATAATCGTTCCAGGAAGCATATATAAAGAGTTGAAAAGTTCCGAAAGGCTGAAGTGCAGCTGCTAGTTAGAAGACCAATAGGTCTTTCTGCTTGCACTAGTTTAGTTGGACAGATGTGAGATAATAAGTTTAAAGATTAAATGCCGATATCTTTTAAGGCATTTATTGTGCATTTCTTTATCAGAAAACCAATAGAATACCTTTCATGAGATGTTCGCTTTCTCTATTTTTGCTACGGTCTCTTGCAGAACCAGGTTTAGCTCAGTTATATTAACGTCCCATTTCAAAGCACAACTAGCAATATTTTGGGACGTACCTAATAATTTTGAACAGCTGCCAGATAATGAGGAGAACACCTAAGCTGGTAACCCCTCTTCAAATTTCCACGCCATAAAATCAGGAGATCAATTGGCCCCGGTGGATTTGGCGTGCACCAAGCCCTCTTTCAAGACGGTTCTTCGTTGGAGCGGGTCACGAACCTGATCTTTTCGGTTGCAACGCCGAGATCTTAACACCACAACAACGCGTCTTCTTTCACAAACAGGATTGCAGATAGTAACGGATAAAACTAGAGGACAAACAAGATTTAACTTTATGTTGTCTTCATATAATTTGAAAGACTGTCTTCCTATTCTAGATTTTTTCTAAAAGGACTTTTATCCATATCTTCGTAGCGAAGTTAGGTATTAAGCCGACATACAATTATCTATAATACTTTGCTGAATAATTGCAGGTTCAATTGATGAGCCTGATGTATGATGCTAATACACCTGAATTTTTATATCATATAATACGCATATCTTCAATAATTTACTTTCCAAAAGAGAAAATAAGAGTTTTTGGTAAATCAAATTACAAAATATATTTGGAAATAATCCATATTTCAGGTTAAATGTAATAATTTGTATCAATATTGTATTCCAAATTGAAATACCAAACAATAAGTGAAAAATTAGTAATGGAAATATTAATTTTTAAATCTAATTATTTTATAAATGTGAAATGAATTTACAAGTAATTTTGCAAAAGGTTTAAGATTTTTGACGAAATTCTTGATAGTTCAATTTTTATTACTTTTTTTTAACATTTGAGGAAATTACTTTTGTCATCATTATTTTGCTTCAGTTACGATTTCCCCCTTAAATACTCAATCACTTAAATGTTATAATTTTCATTTCCAATGATATAATACTACTTAACCTTAATGATATAATACCACGCTCCTGAATTATATAAAATGTTTTATTTATATTTTAGCGATACATCTTTTTCGTTTGTCTTTACATTTTTATTACATAAAATCATTTGACGTAAAGTTTTGTAGATGAAACAGTTTGTGCTTCACTAAAATTATTCGATCGAAATCAAGAATAACAACTCGAAATTCAATTGGAAAGGTATTTAAATTTGTACATCTGGGCAACGAAAAAAGAAAAGAAAAAGACATTTTATTACTTTATTGCAACGAATATAATTGTCGATACGTTTAAATAGTTGAATAAAACAATGATTTTATTCTCTTTTAGAAATGATAATCCTTATTTAAGAAATTTCTAATATTGCATATATATTATAACTAACTATTACGTAATAAATAAAGTCCCAATTGCAATTTTATGATTCCAATTTCTTCTTGCATTTTATAATTGATCTGACTTCAACCAAATATCCATAAAGCAGATGGACCTTTTGAAATGAAAACTGAAAATTGTACGAATCATGCCAATGTCATTTAATCGAATATGACTATATTTTAATTCCATTAAAAATATAAATACCAGCTTAATTTATAGTATACGTAACAATGATAACAAAAAGTAACGTTTCAAGAAATGTACGAATCATGTTAGAAATTAACTGGGTGAATAAGATTTTATTTCATGGAAGGGGAGAAATTAAATAAATCTGTTGTGCTCAATATTATCTGCATGTTCAAGAGAAACAAGTAATAGAAAAAAATAAAAATAAAAAATAAATAAAAAGTTAATCCCTACTTTCGCAAGAATTGGACTCTTCACCTTCACGTGAAAAATACTGAACTCCTTGAATTGAACCAAATAAGCTCCTACCTGTTGATTTCAATTTTCATTAAAAATTGCTAAAACTCTATTTAAAGTATTAAAATTTATTTAATTTAATAATTAATGAATTAATATTTGAAAAAATTGTATTAACATCAAGTGCCATCCACAAATATGTATTTGAACTTGAGTGGATGAATAAAAAGTATTTTATTAACGATTGAAAATTTGAATAAGATATATAATATATTATGACTGTCTCAAAATCCTTGACCGCGGCTTTTATTCCTTAAATATTGATCACTGCCATATACTGTAAATTACAAAGTTGCGTAAAAAAAGGGACTAAATGTTATGAAATGGATTAAAATTTTCAGGGGATTAAACTTTAAAAAATACAAATTAAATTTTTATACGGACCCCGTACAAAAAAAATTCCCCGGTGAGTAAAATGCGCTCCATCCTCTAATAAGGTTATGCACAAAATTTCAGAATTTTATCATGAAAACTCTCAAAGGTATGTTACATCAAAGTTAGTGAAGGGTCGATCACAAATTAAAATGCAAATGTTAGCTTCAGGGCAGATAACGCGATGCAGGAATGCACCATGATAAAATAAAATATGCTTTATATCTTTAGTTGTAAATACAAATTTTAAAATCTATGCTTCCTGAATAATACTTTAAAATTTTATATCATGAATTACAGAATATGACTTAAAAATAGCACAGTCAATGAACACTTAAAAAAGCTTATTCCTTAACTTAAACTTGTTAAACTTAACTTAAACTTCCTGCTGAACTTGTAAAAACTTAAAAACTCTTTCTTTTAAATTATTATTTCTAGAAATTTTTAGTACTTTTGAATCATTAAATTGCAAAATTATTATTTATTTATTCAATAATTACCTTCTTTGTTAATTTCTGTACGACGAATTTGTTAAATTGTGTATTTTCTCATGTGCACTAAAACACGAACATCCGACATGATTTTTTCCTCTTTGCGAACTCGTATCCAGGATTAAAAAATGTTTTATTAAGTCAGCATTTATGTAGTTCTTATCGTTGAGACATTTGTGATAAATTGCTGAAATTTTGTACACGGCTTTATTAAAGGATGGGACACATTTTACTTCTGGGGAATCGATTGGTACGGGGTCAGTATAAGAATTTAAATTTTGTATTTTTTGAAGTTTAATCCCCAGAAAATTTTAATCAATTTCATAACATGTCACACCTTTTTTTATGCAATTATTAATTTAAAGTACATGTCTATGATCAATATGTAAGGAATAAAAGCCACGGTCAATGTTTTTGAGACACCCTGTATAGGAAGAGTTTGAACTAATAGTAGGAATTGAAAAAAGCAAAGGAGATTAGAAACCAAAACTAGGACTCTCCAAGGAATTTTATTGAAAACGAAGGTATACGGATAATATGACTTCCAATTAATTTAAGAAATATATTTATAAATATATATGCAAATCGGCAGAAGATACTGAAAATCCCAAATTTTGAAATTTCCAAACATTTTACGAATTACAAGTTTTTTGACAGAATAACAGAAAGGAAATTCCTTATTAGCAATCAAAAATGCTGTACGATATAAGACAGTCAATAAGAGTTTGAGAAAATGCTGTTTTTAAGGATGAAATGAAATATAACATTTGGGACAATTAATCGAAGGATGAGCAAAGCGTTTGGCATATTTCATATACTCTATATACCAAATCTTTAACGAGTGAAGTGTACTCAGAAGTTTCGGAATAGCATGGGAATCTTTGAAGTGGAAAATTCAGACCTATTTAACATACAAAGAATAAATGTATCTATATTGGAAATAAATCTTAAACAAAAATTAAAGGAATGGGCAAATAATTCAAGAATTTCATGAAATTCTTAATGTATAAAGATAATGATCGGAAGTGTACTTCGTACGTTCTAAAGTAATAGGTTCATTATCATTGTTTTGATGAAATTAAATTCTCTGATCAGAATCTTTTAACCGTGTTCAGTACAACTTGTATTAATTGTATCAAAATTTTGATAAATAAGAAGTTTCTATTTAACAAGATTTAAGAACTCTTCTTGCAGAAAAATGAGCCGATACTGATCCATCATTTCGCACCAAACCCATAAAAATCGAAATCTTGTGCAAACCATTAAATGTAAGCATTATCCAATGTGATCTTTTTTTCATTCATTTGTGAATTACAGTTGGGCCCAATGCGTTTTAAATGCAATTTTTACCTAGTTTTATATTAAGTTCTTTTAAAATACATTATATTTTAGTAATCGGGATATGGTTTTATCAAAGTGTGATGTAACATATTTATTTGTTTACATATATCAAATAACCAGTTATATCTTGCAGTCAGCCCCAATGTGCTTTGTTGAGAATTTTATTTTAGGTTCTATTAAAAATGCAATATATTTTAGTTATAAGAATTTGGATTTATTTTAGTTTGATATAATTTATTCTGTCTGTTTCTTTTTTATTTACCGGGCAATAAATTATATTTTGCAAAACTCTCTGTAGTCACCTTCTTTTGGAAATAATATACGTTTCTTTTTTAATCGTTTCATTCACTACATTGCAGGAGAATGAGGTTTTTATTCACAATGCCAGTGTATCATCACTTCAAATAACTTGAGAAATGCAGCAGACGTCTTCCTCAGTGGATTAGTCCAATCCTGATTGAATCGTCCCTTCATTATAATCTGCAAATATCCTTTTGGATAACCAGGCTGAATTTCTGAGACTAATTTTCAGTATTTGCTCTGCTAAGATAAGAATGGGTCATTTGATAAATGCTGTATTTGAATTTCCTATCGGAGACTGTTTCCCAACCAAATCTAATTTAGTGCGGGCCTGTGTATGGACAGAGTTTACTGAGTAGTCTGATGAGCCTCGATATTCAATCCCAAACGGCAGGGGAAAGGAGGTATATTGAATAGCTTATCTCAAGACTGGTTTAGATATTCGATAGATCTTTAGGCGTTATAATAACTTACCATTTAAGTGAATTAATGCATGAATCACTTTACTAAATTATAATTTATGTTGTTAAGTTCTTTAGATAAAAATTTCATTCACTTTTTTTTGTAAAAAATGTTTTTCTTATCTAAAAATTTTATGGAATTATATTTGGTACATATACACTATGTAGCAATAAGCAAAAATACTGAATGTAATCAAATATGGATACTTTTACAAAAGAATAGGAAATATATGCGGGCGATATGAATTCGTTTCATAACTTTGTTGTTTTTATTTCAAAGAAAATTCCAATTCCTTCTTTTCGAAACACTAGAACCCCCAAATGCACCTTCAGAGATGAAAACAATTCCCTATCCTTCTCAAATACCGTAATGACAATCCGTGTTTTTCTTTTTATAATAACTCAGCAATTAAATGAATTAATGCATGAATCACTTTACTAAATTATAATTTATGTTTTTAAGTTCTTTGGGTGAAGATTTCATAACATTCTTTACAAAAAAATACTTAACTAAAAATGTCATGGAGTTACATTTGGTACATATGCATTATGCAGCAATAAACAAGAATTCTAAATGTAATCAAATATGGATACTATTTCAAAATAATATGAAATATATGCAGGCGATATGAAGCCGTTTCAAAAACTTATTTCTATTATTTCAAAGAATATTCAAGTTCCTGCTTTTCGGAACACTAGAGCCCCCCCCCCCCAATTCACCTTCAAAGATGAAAACAATTCCCGATTCTCCTCAAATACCGGAATGACAGTGAATGTTGTTTTTGAAACGATGAAATAGAAAAGATTATTTCCCTTAACTCATGATTATTATGGAAAAATATGATCACTTGAACTTTCAAATTTTTCAGAAACTTCTCTGTCACCAAAAACTTGGGGCGATTACCTCTAACAAACACAGCAAACGCCACGGGTATTGCTACTTAAATGCTTAAAGTAGTAAGTAAAGCTGAACAAATATTACTATTTCAAAAATTGTAATTATGTTCAGATCACTTCTTGAAGTAATTAAACTGTTTGCTAATTCGCTGATTGTTCGATTGCGACACACATTCCTTTAAATTTATTTTTAAATTACATATTATTATTCTATATAGAAATTCTGTAAATTTGGGCTGGTTGTTTCATAGGTATATATGTAATTTTCGTCATAAGCGATATCATGCTTGCTACTCTGGATTTCTTTGAGTTTCTTGAGATAATTCAGTTTAGAAGTTTCAGTTAAGGAGTCAGAATAATAAAGCATGAAAGCCCCATTGCCATTTTTATTGCGACTGACGTTTCTAATTTTAACTTAAAGATAAGAAATAAACTGGGTTTTGTATTCTAGTTTATTCCGGAATTTTTTTGTAAATTGTTTTAGAGATGCTCAAAAAATAGGAGACAGTTATTGGGTGGACATTACATTATGATTCGCTATTTTTGATATTATAGGTATGATCAGTTGAGATATTTGATACCTAGCGTTGAAGACGTTGTGAAATTTTCAATTCAAAGGGTGATGTGAAATGTAGAAAAAGTATACATTTTTTATGTGTGCATAATCATGATCAATACGGTTTTAAGAAATAGCTCTCTATAAAAATTAAATTATCAATTAGCCAAGACTATATTCAAGAACAAACCGAATTGTACCATGTTTCTAATGTTTTCCGATTTCTGATCCCAGTGAGAAATTGATTTAACGATAATATATTTGAAATAATAAAAACTTGCAAAAATAATATCTTAGAATGCATTTTGTCTCAAGTTTCCAATCACTACGAATACTTAGACGGTTTTTCTGTAAAGATATTATCTGTTTCACGGAATATCACATATGAAATGTCATACCTATCGAATACATTCAGTTTACAATCGTAGTATTTTATAATCATTGCTTCTAGTGTCTTTTCTGAACAAAATTGAAAGATGAATATTTTTTACATCCTTTATGAATGAATATTCTGACAAGTGGGCAATAAATACTTTTAAAAGAACTTATAAGTGAAAAATGACTATTAAACACTAACCTTTTATCATTTCATGTAAGAAATAAAATGGTTTCTTCAATGTCGGCTAATTGGATCCATTTTTCTATCTTCAGTATTAAGAAAGTTATAGAGAAATGAAGGTTTCTACAAACCCCCTCCACCAATCCTACTTACTTTGAGCTAGACAAGAAATTTACGAACTCGTCCGGCATTTTTACATTCCTTACAATATATTCCAAACAAGTTGAAATCGAAACAAAATTACTCTAGTAATCCTTTCTCACGATAACAATGGCACTCGTTATAATTATATATATATCCCGTAGGAATCTACCTAAAATATAAACTTTCAATATAAACTTGAAAGCGTCTTTAATATAAAACTGATAGTAATAATACTAAACTAAACAGTTTAATACTAAACTGATAGCATCTTTAATATAAAAGAGAAGCTTTGAAAATAAAAACGGCACCAGTTTTTAATAGAAACATATTTCTTTTGTTGGTACCATGCACGAGTTCTTAAAAATGAATTGCTTTTTTTTTTTTTGCCTATCTCTTATGGAAAAAAAATAGCTATAAATCAATAGCGGGACGCAAAGTAAAGCATATTTATCTCTTCGAAATCATTGACGCAGCGAAATATTAAAGAAAATTAATGATGTAATTGGATTCTTCCTTTGAGAAGCCTGATGCGCTAATAATAAAGCTGCTTTCCTTAGCCAAATGAGTATCATAAAGATATATCCATTTTTTTTCTTGGTAGAATAGCTTTTGAGGAGATTTGCTTATTTTTTTCCTCCTTCTGCAGCAAAACGAAATTGAATTTCAAGCGTTCCTGATCATAGGATAAATCTTGATTACATTGCTTACTAAAATAGATCTAAAGCTAATATAGATTTCTTTGTTGCAAAGATGGAACGAAGCAAAAAACAATAAAATAAAAGAAGATGACTCTGAAATTTTACAATGCTGGTAGAAAAAGGGAAAATAAAGTGAAATAGAAAATAAAAATAAAAAAAAGAATATATAGAAAATAAGCGGAAGGAAGGCCTGGAAAAATCAGGATTTTTTTTATCCATTCAATTACGCCTAGAAATGGAGAGCAAGGAAAATGACTGAGCGGGATTTCTCTCGTTTCCTCTCTTTCCTCTCTTTTTTTTATTTCTGAATTTCTGTTTCAAGTCTGAGATAGTACGAGTATAGTATTAGCTAACTCTCTTTCTTCATTTTTCTAATCTTTTTTTTTTTTTTTTTTTGTTAAGAGTAAGATTCCTGATGCATCGAGTCTGAGCTGGGAAAAAGAATGGGGAAAAAATTAATTTTTTATGATTTCGATTTTTTCCCCAGTGGCATCAGGAAAAATAAGCATTTCTGAAAAAAAAAATGTATTTAATCAAACGTGATTAAAAGCGAATGTACAATGTGATAAATTATTCTGTCATCACTTATTTGTTTTTTTTTCAAGTGATTTTTATTGAAAGAATTTTTCAATTAAAACAATTAAAAAGGGATTCCAAAAATATGTAACATAAAACATATGATTTCTATAAATCCATATTCAGATAAATTTATTTTAGAACTAATTTAGTTCTCAGTATAATATCAGTATAAATATAATTTTTTTCTCAGAATCAGTATAAATATAAATTTATTCATCGGTATCAATATAAATATAAATTTATTTCTCAGTATCAGTATAAATTTATTTATATTCGAAGTATCAGTATAAATTTATTTATGCTCTCACTATCAATATTTAAATTCTCAGTATTAACATAAATTTATTTATATTCTCAGTATCAATATTTATATTATCAGTATCAGTATAAATTTATTTATATTCTCAATATCAGTATTTATATTTTCAATTTCAGTATTTATATTCTCAGTATCAGTATAAATTTCTTTCTCAGTATGAATTAAAATAATTTTTAATGTAAATAAAATCATAATATAAGAACGTAAATGATGATATAAGACTCTAATGGTAAAGTCGTGAGTGTGAATGCACACGGCTTATGAGCCAAAAAGTAAATTTAGAAAAGATTACAACATGCAAATAAAAATACATATTTAACAAAATAAAAACTCGCATCTCTTTTTTCACGAACAGACGCATTAGATGCAACAGGATAAGTAATATGGCAATTAGAATGCTGTACAACAGCGAAGGACGGGTCTTTATGGGGTAAATACAATTCACTTATTAATATTATCCTCCCCCCCAAAAAAAAATATATATATATATAAACTTTTGGTCCTCGAATGCCCAAATTTATTTTTAAATCTCAGTGTTAAAAATCACGTTTTTGGAATTTTTTCTATGTCCTATATCTCTGTTTGTTGATGAACACAAGAATTCAAAAATGTTTTGGCCAGTGCAACTAAGATTTTATATGAGTTTTTTTTTAAACAAACAGATTTTTAAATTTCTATTGCATTTGATTTTTTTCTTCTGTCTAAGAGTAAGTGAAAAAACTGACTTCAAAATGTAAAGAGTTGGATAAATAAAATTTGGTACAGAATTGTAATATCTAATGTATAGATCTATATCAAATATTGAATTTTCCTTTGATTGTCTATGCTTTTATATACATGTAAGCGCGAGTTAGATAAGCAAAATTTTATAGACGATTTTATTTATAAAAATTCAGTGCTATGGAAAATTTTGGCTTTGAAAAAAAGTCATCCAATCAGTGTTCCTCTCTATGCTAAGCACGTATGTATTCATTAAATACGAGATAAAATAAACTAATGATTAATGTTAATAAAAGAATAACAAAAATTTGATTAAATCAAAATATTTCTTTAGGGGGAAAACTAGATAATGTTATTTTTGTAATTTTTAAATATTCAACTGGTTAATGGCAATTTTCTTTTTAACATTACCTCACCAAAATCTGTTAACTTTAATAAGCTGAACATTTCTGGTAGAATCGATAACATTGATGAAATAAGTAATAATTCAGAGACTCGAATTTTCTAAACCACGCAGTTACACTTCAGGGCAAAATATCTGCCAGATAAGGGTCTTATATTTACACGAAGCTGTAATGACTGATCAATATAAGAAAAAAAAGAAACTATACATATTCCAAGCTACTAATCCGAAGGAGCTCTTCTGATAATATTTAATTAAGATTCATAAACTTTGAAAACTGCTCGCTTAGCGTAACGACCCTGCCTACCCCCTCCAAAAAAAATCGAGTACCTTAGCAAGTTGTTCCACTCCTTAATTGCGTTATATTTTCGTTACGGAACTAAATCCTGGATAATAGGATATGTTGGATTAAATCAATGACCTCGGGGAAGGCACGGAACACACGATTTGAGAAATTATTGTGTATCCAAACTACTAATCTTAAAATAACAGAATGATATGCCTGATTTCCATGCTCATCTGTCTATTTAATGACTGAGTAAGATTAAATTTTTAAGCTTGAATAGCAAATCTTGTTATTGATTATTAGTTTATCTGATTATTTCCTCATTTGATGCATTAAAAATCGCATATGTGATTTTATTCTATAAGCTTATTGTACAAAAGTAGATTAGGAAAAGAATTACTAATATCATAAATGTTTAAACCTGTATCTCCTCGAAAGCTAATTTAATAACAGATATCCTAAAGTTTTATGTATAATTATATTAGTTATTTGACATCATCGATCATCGTATTAGCGATAACTGAATTATTCATTTTTAATTTTCCACTAACATTATGATATATATATATATATATATATATATATATATATATATATATATC